>VZRV01006385.1:129702-207546 GCA_013398115.1 Falcunculus frontatus | reverse complement strand
GAGGAGGTGGCAGCAGCGGCAGCGCTGCTTTGCAGGACGAGGCGAGCCCGCGGCAGAGTGAAACCGGCAGCAGAGCAGGCGGGGAGAAGAGAGATGATGGAGAGGGGCCAGGCGAGAAGAGAGATGATGGAGGGGGTCCAGGCACGCCTTGGGGGAGGAAGCCCCCGCAAGGGTCAGGCAGCAGTAGGGTGCAGCCCCAGGAGCGGTCAGGCAGCAGTGGGGTGCAGCTGCCGGGAAGATCTCTCAGCAATGGGGTGCAGCCTCAGGAAGATCACTCAGCTGTGGGGTGCAGCTCCTGGGCGGGTCACACAGAGGTGGGGTGCAGCCCCCAGGAGGATCACTCAGAAATGGGGTGCAGCCCCCCGGAGGATCACTCAGAAATGCGGTGCAGCCCCTTGTGGAGGGGGTCTCGCAGCCCTGGGGTGCCACCCNCAGGAGGATCTCTCAGCAATGGGGTGCAGCCCCAGGAGGATCTCTCAGCAGTGGGGTGCAGCCCCAGGAGGATCTCTCAGCAGTGGGGTGCAGCCCCCAGGAGGATCACTCAGAAATGGGGTGCAGCCCCTTGTGGGGGGGGTCTCGCAGCCCTGGGGTGCCACCCCGGGGGTGCAGCGCTCCCGCCCGTCACCGCCGGAGGGCAGCAGAGCGCAGGGTTCGCCCGGCGGCTCCGTGTCCCACCCCCGGCGCGGGGTCCCGGAGCTGCGGGGTCAGGGCGGATCCCCCTGGACACCACCCGTGCCGCGACCCCCGGTACCGTATCCCAGCAGGAGAATGCCCTGCCAGCCTGACGTGTCCCCCCCAGCCTCAGCATCCCGCCAGGAGGATGCCCTGCAGAGCTATCCCGTCCCCCCAAGCGCCAGCATCCCACTAGAAGGTTTCCCTTTTTGTCCCACATCCAGGGCTTCCATCGAGCATCCTTCCTATGCCAAACCCTGGTTCTCCCATCCTGATCCCCCAGCCCAGGCATCCTGCTCGGGGTGCAGGCGTCCCCTCATGAGCTCCCTCCCAAAGCAGAAGGGACAGTCAGGGTCTTGCGTTCAGGGACAGCTCCATGCCCGTGCCTGAACCCTGCAGCAAGGCTTGGACACAGCAGCTTGTGACTATAACATATAGGCACATATTTCTGGCTAATTTGAACAGGGCTGGGGTTTTTTTTCCCACTGATAAAAGCAGATCCTGTTTACACTGGTTTCCTCCCAGTGACCTGCCTCCATACATTGCGATGGGGACTGATCCCAGTGGTGAACAGGGGCTCTCCCTCGGCTTCTTTCTACTGTACACAGGAAATATTTCCTTGGAGTGTGTTTATCCAATATTTTTCAACTTTTCTTTCTTAAAAAAAGAGTTATTTTAAAGGGCAGTCCAAGTGGACAGTGGGATGATTTAACTGTGCTGTCAGAGCATGGGAGATCTGTACATTCACTGGGTATGAGAGTGGACAAAAAATATTATAGCTTATTTATTCTTTTATTTCCCTCGATAATCATTGCAGGAAATGATACATTTTTGATTTTATTTATTTCTTTCATGCACTTTTTTCTTCCTTAAGATTTCACCCAACTTCCTTGAGCTGGGCTTTTGGCCCTGCTGAGAACAGGACTTTTGGCTCTGCTGGAAAATACAAGAAAATAGGAAAAAATACTGCACAAGGAAAATGTTCATAAGGATGGTTTTGCTTAAAATAACCCACCCAACAAACCCTTAACAGCTTTTTAAATGTGAATTAAAAAAAAAAAAAAAGCCCAAGCACCCAACACTTGAGGTCAAATCATTCATTTTCCTTATGTTTTGATGAAAACATGTCAACCACCAAAATGAAGGATCATTTCTTACTGGGATGCTAAGCCCAGCATGGGAAGATCTCATCCCATGGAATTTTGTCGCCCTCTCTTTGCAGCAACACAGATTGCTGTGGAGATAAATATATCTCATCTAATCTATCCAGTGACACCCAGAGATAAGGAAAACATGTGCCTCTCTCCCAAGTGAAGGCTGGACTGAAGCTTCTCATGTACAGCGGGATCTTAACCACGTAGGAAGAAAAGAGAGGTTCATTAGGGTGAAGATTTTGCATCTGCCCTCCCTGGGTGATCTCTCCTCCTCTCCTGATGTCTCCAAAGACAACTTGTCCCTGTTGCTGAGAGGTTTGAGCTGGCATGGACTGGAGGGTTTGAATGGGATGCAAGGATAGGATGGGAGAGCTGAAGGGGCAATTTTTTTGGGGGGTGTAAGAGCCTGGGGGCTGCCACGTCTGCCCCAACCACACAGAAAACCCTGGAGGTGGCACTGATGGCTTTGCCCTCCCAACCAGGGCAGGCAGAGATCTCGTCCTGTGCTGTCACTGCAGCTCAGCTAAAGCACATCAGCAGCTCACTGCCATCCTGTCACCTCCTTGCTTTTCATCTATCTCCTTGGTTCTCTCTAAATCAGGGCCATTATGGTTAATTTAAACAGGAACAGGTGTGTACTGATGCACTTAAACCCAAATAAAAGTGCTGGGGTAGCTCTGCATGGAGGAACTTGAAGCAAACATGCACAGAGATCTGTGAGTGCCTGGCATCTTGCCAGTCAGGAGGGTACAGCTCTTCCCTCTTGATGTCTTACATCCCTTTCCTCCCCTTTTTACCCTTTTGGGGCAGAGGTTATCGTGGGATTTACATAATGCCATTTGGTGATGTGCACAGGGCTCTTTAGGTAGATAAAAAGACACACACACACCTGGTGAAGAGTGGTTGTCACGCTGTAATTACATGTTCTGCCCGAGTCTTGAAAAGGAAAGGCAATTTTTTGGTTCAAAACACCAGAGCTTAAAGGATTTTGATCAACATTTGCACACGCTCCGGGGTTTCTAACAAGGAGAGTGGTGCCCTGGGTGGAAGGTGTCCCTGCCCATGGCAAAGGGTTGGAAATAAATGATCTTAGGTCCTTTCTAACCTAAACCATTCCATGATTCTTTGATTCTACCCTCGCTCTGCAAAGGAAGATTATCCATGGTGCATCTGCCTGCAGCATCTCCTGGATCCAGAGCTGGGACAAATGGATCCTGCTCACAGCCAAGACAGAAGAGTGGCAAATTTGTAATATTTAACTGTTTGTAAAGGTGGGTTTGCCTTGCCTTGGGAGGGCCTCCAAAAATCCTCTGGGAAGCCAGGATCAGTCTTCACTGCTTGTCCCTCTGAGGTCATGCCCAGCTCTGCTGGCTCCTGTGTCCAGCTGATCCAAGGTCTTCAAGCATATTAAACATGGGCTGAAAGTGATTGCAAGGGATGGTTCAAACCTGTTCTGCTGCACCTTTTGTTTCCAAATGTGGGGCCTCTGGAGAAACTGGAGTTCAGGACAGTAACTGGGAGAGGTAATGGGCAAAACCTGGACTGAGCAATTGCTGCAGAGCATTAGAACTGAGGGGAATTTTGATTTTAATTATGAATGAGGGGTGGAGCGTCTGTAAATTGTCCACCTTTGCTGGTGTTCTGATGTTACTCTTTTTCAACCTAAATAATTCTATGAAGTTACTTTGACTTTGTTGTGGTGAATTCTTTTTGTCGATGTAAGTGAAGTTTTTGTGATGAATGCATGTTTTGTTGATATTTTTGTATTCTTGCAATTTTATTTAAGTCTAGGAAAAATCAGGCTACACTTTGAATGTTTATGGCTTAATTAATGAGGCGGGAAGGAGAAGGAAATAGCTTTTGTTAACTGAATGATAAAGGTGGGGGAAAAGAAACTTTGAGCATCCTCTTATGTTATCTACCTAAAACTGCTCAGACATGGATTACAATTCCCTTTCCCTTTGACTTCCTGCTCCCACAAACCATCCCAGCCACTATCACATCAATGTCATGGCTACATTTACTATTTTTTTCCAGTTTTCTCCTTTTCATGTGAATGTGGCTGCTCTGGGTATGGTTTGGTTTCTAACTGTTTGCTCCCCTGCGAAGTGCTGTGATCCCAGAGCACACGTGGGAAAGACAATGGAGATCTGGTCCAAGCTCCTTTCCTAAAGATGGATTTGTCTATTCCAAACCCTCCCTTCATGGTGGCTTCCTCCTCCTTCAGAGGACTCCCTCTCCTCTTGGTTGGGAGGTTTCTGGCCTAGTCTAAACTTTCTTTGCTTCTTGCCAGCTGATGCAGAGAGCAATTTATTACCTTCCTCTTACAGGTTTTTAATTTAATTTTGGAGTAACTGAATAGAAAAAAAAAAAAGAATCATGGAATGGTTTGAGTTGGAAGGGACATCAAAGATCATCTCATTCCACCCCCCTGCCATGGGCAGGGACACCTTCCACTATCCCAGGTTGTTCCAAGCCCCATCCAACCTGGCCTTGGACACTTTCAGGGATCCAGGGGCAGCCACAGCTTCTCTGGGCATCCTGTGCCAGGGCCTCACCACCCTCACAGGGATGAATTTCTTCCCAATATCCCATCTAACTCTGTCCTACGTCAGTGTGAAGCCATTCCCTTTGTCCTGTCACTCCAGGCCCTTGTCCAAAGTCCCTCTCCAGCTCTCTTGGTGCCCCTTGAGGTACTGGAAGGGGCTCTAAGCCTCTCCAGGCTGAACAATCCCAGATCTCTCGTGCTGTTTCCATAGCAGGGGTGGTCCAGCCCTTGGAGAATCTCTGTGGCCTCCTTTGGACCCCCTCCAACAAGTCCACATCTTTCCTGTGCAGAGGAACCCAGAGCTGGACACAGCAGTGCAGGTGGGGTCTCAGTGCCCTCCCTTGGGAAAGGAATTATCAAACACATGAACACCTTTCTGACCATGCTCTTAGTGCAGGGAGGGTGCTTTGGCAGATCCCTGCCATGATTTACAGTGAACTCTCTGAGAACCAGAAATTATTTTGGCTTCCTGGATGCGAGAGCTGACACTGCAAGTGAAGGAGCGAGGCTGAGGCAAATTGGAGCTCCTCCAAACTCCAGACAAAAAAGGGGGATAAAATGAAGTGGCAAAGCACCTTCCAGGGCATGAAGTGAGGTGGTGAAGCATCTTCCAGGCCATCAGCCATCAGTGCCTGTGGATACACAAGGAATGTGGGCATTTAGGAGGTGCAGGCCTCCACCCCATGTCTCAGTCCCAGCCTGATTCAGTGGGCAGGAGCCAAGGAGAGAGGTTGGATATTTTGTGTGGAAGGGGAAGAGCTCTGAGTGCCCTGCTGCTGTCTGGGAGGCCGAGGCAGGTGGGATGGGTAGATAGAACAAGCAGATAAGTGTGGTTTATAGGGCTGGTGGGACGTGTTTGTTATTTCAGTGGGAATGTTGATGTGTTCAAAATGAAGCATTCCTCAGGGATGTTATTTTTTTGCCTTTTGCTCTGTTAAAAGCCGTATAATAAAACACTCCAATACCAAGCAGAACATTTTAGGTCCGCATTTCAAAACACATTTTTTTTCAGGGAGGAATGAGCAAAACATAAGGCCAATTACTTCAGAATTACTAAAAGAATTAGCAATTAGCAGAGCAATTGCTAATGACGATGTAAAAAGGGCAGTCGCTGATGTATAGAATGAAATAAATAACAGCATAAAAGATAAATGACAGCAGAACCAAATAGATAAATAAAAATGCTACAAAAGGTCAAAATTGCAACAAAGAATTGCTCTGTTATCACAGAAAAATATTTCTGTTGGCAGTTTTGTTTCTTTGCAAAATTTTGCTTCGCCGAAATGTCAGCGTTTATTTGCCATTACTGTATGTTTTCCTACCAGTTAGAAATCCAGACCATCAGCTGCCTCAAATGGCAGGTATGGAATGAGCCCTGAACCAAAGCCCCTCCGATTTGTCACAGTCTGCCTCTCATGGCTGATTCTTTGGCTGATAAATAAAAGCTCGAGAAGAGGTTTTTGGAAAAGGACATCAAACTAGGCCTTCATAGAATCAGGGAATATCCTGAGCTGGAAGGGACCCACCAGGATCATCCAGTCCAGCTCCTGGCCCTGCACAGACCCCCCAGCAATCCCACCCTGCACCTGAGAGTGTTGTCCAAACGCTCCTGGAGTTCTGGCAGCCTTGGGACCGCGCCCATTCCCTGGAGAGCCTGGGCAGTGCCCAGCACCCTCTGGGGGAAGACCCTTTCCCTGATATCCAACCTAAACCTCCTCTGGGACAGCTCCAGCCATTCCCTTGGGTCCTGGTACTGTCACAGAGAGCAGAGATCTGTTCCTGACTCTCCACTTTTCCTCAGGAGGGGGTTAAGACCCTGATGAGTCTCCCCTCAGTCTCCTCTTCTCCAGGTAAACAAGCCAAGGGACCTCAGCCACTCTTTGTGTGGCCCCTCCAGACCCTTCACCATCTTCATGCCTCTCCTTTGGACGTTCTCCAATTGCTTTATATCCTTCTTGTATGACCCACAAAGAAGCTGTCATGACATTGTTCCATCCTGTCATTCACAAGATAACCAGAAAACTTGAAAAATTCATTGTCCCAACAGCTGATCTTTCAGCGGACAGGGAGATGGGGAGAGAAATGGAGATGTTGGGAGGAGAAAAGGATTTGCAAAGAGGATCCTGAGTGTTTGGCTTGAGGACTCACCTTTAGCAATCAGGAGCAGGGGACAATTGCAGCCCATGAGGGTGACACTGGGTGGCTGTGGGATTGTTGTGTTGGCAAAAAGGTGAGTTGACCACGTGTTTGTCTAGGCCAGGAGGGTGCTTTAGAAGCAAGGTAATTGTCTTGACTCTGATAAAGCCCAACAGACTCAAGCTTTTTTGTAATTCTCTTTTTAGGATGCATAAATATAAAGATAAATAAATATGTACTATTTCTATAAGTTCAAGTTACATTATAATTTTTTCCCAGGAGCTTGTTTGCTTTCTTAAGGGAACACAGGGACCTTGCAGGCTTCCACACTTCAATTTAACACAAGTAAGTACAAGCAAATATTAAAACATGGCACAAAAATGAGTGGCACAGGCTCAGACTAAAATTAGACTCTTCAAACTGGGTGGTGTTCCTCAACTTTGCCTTCAGCTGGAATTAATCAGAGTTACTTTAGCAGCTACCTTGTGACTGACTAAACAGATCTGGGTTCAATGTGCATGAGGCTTTGGGTTGTTTTTAATAAGCCACGTAAAATACTAAAGGATGCGGAATAAATTTCAGACTCATTTATTTCTGTGGCATGAAGGAAGTTCACCCCTGACGGGGCTCCTCACCTCATGTCCACCTCAGGATAGGAGTCAATAAAATATGTGCTTGAAGCTGATGACCTGTGAGCAAGGACACGTGGAGGAGGTACAGCCATGACATGAGGGTGGCTCCCTGTGAAAACTTCTTCACCTGGAGCACAATTTCTCTCGCACTGATGTCTTCAGTCAACAGTTTTGTGTGGAATGGTGGTGGTTTCTCTGTTTTTTTCAAAGCAAAGGCTGGACTGAGCTCAGCCATCCCTCTGCATCAGAATCTTCAAGACCTCTTTGACTCCATAGCATGGGCAATTGGGGGCTGAGAAAATTACATCTCTTCTGTAATGCCTGGCTTTTTTCTTCATATCAAATGTAATCCATTGCAAAGTGGAATCCTGTGGCAGCACCGACAGCAAGAGGAGAACATCTCCTTACCCCTGTTTCAGCACCTTGTTGGTCAGCTCAGCCTCCCCTGACATTCCCATGAAAGTCAGAAATGCATTTTTGGGTCTTTTTTACTTGAACCCTCGTGTTCTCCAAATCTTCCTATTAATCCAATGAGAAATGTCCCCTTGAGTGATGTTAATGTTGCTTAGTCTGGGAATATTATTTCCAATAAAGAGATTGCACCTGAGTAAATATCCAGATTTGAGATGTATTTGAATAATGTCTCCGGCTGCTGATCTGAATATTGAATCTGCTGCAACCCACAGAGCTAAAAGGGTAATGAATTTAGCAACAAGAGTAGCAATGGCCATGTGAAGACATTAACCAGATGTTTGCTTTTAGCAGGGTACACGTGGGACTGACTTGTTCTCTTCCCCCTGGCTCTTGAGTGACTGCAAGGCTGCATTTCTGATTTAGAAGTCAGAAGGGAACAAGAGATTTGTCCTGGCCAGTAAAAGCAAAACCACATTACTGAGACCTCTCCAGTCTGGAGGTGAACAGGTCAGAGAAGGCCCATTAAGAGATGTTTTGCTAAAGGAATGACCTTACTGCTGATGCCTGAAGTGGCTACCTGGAAACAGAGACTAGACAGGAGTAAGGGAATAAAAGTGATATTTATTTGAAAGGCCTTCAAATGTACACCCTGGGGAGTCCAGAGGCTACTGCCAAAATGGACCCCAAAATGGATGACGAGTCACGAGTTCTTCACCCTTTTATAGGTTTGGTCCATTTGCATATCAGCATAAATTCACCAATTAAAACTTTAGCTACTGATGTAAGTTCTCGAAGCTCAGCCCCCCTTCTCCAAGATGTTGGTTTACACATTTCTGGGCCCAGCACGGCCTAGGTGTCCTTGGACAGCAAACCTAGAGACTTTGTTATGTCTGTCTTAGCATGAGAGAGCAGCAGAAGCAGGCTGTAAAACACTTCAGATTTTTACAGTAGGCAATACAGAATATAAAAGCTAAAACTCAAGGCGTCATTTCCCCCCTTTAGAGGCTTGACAAGGCCATGGCAACGGCTCTGGTATTTGGATGGCAGCATCAGTTTCTTATGAGCTGTTCCCAAGCGATCCTGGGCTGCTCTGTCATTGCAGCCAGTGAACTTGGCCTTCCAGGGCAGGGCTTTCTGCTGTCGAGAGAAGAACAGGCAGTGGGTAGAGAAAAACATGCCTGGGGCTCCAGAGCTTGGAAGAGCAGCTGCTTTGGGAGCCAGGGGCCGTATGGAGTTGTATTTTCCAGGTGAATGCCCATCCAAGGATGTAGCAAGGATGCCCTTGCAAGGCTTAAATGAGATGCCTTGAATCAGACTTCCCATTGGAAGCGTGGCTCTTCAGGTGGGAAATGTTACGGAGCTGCAGCTTCCGAATTTCTTCACTGATGGTTTTGCATTTTTGTACAAGTCCTGTTTCTGTGTATGAGCTTTGATGGGGTTTGGGAATCGTCCATGTGGTTCCCAAATCCCATGGAAGTTCAGCAGCCTTACCAATGGCTGCTGAGAAGGGGAGATGGTCACCTCCTTCTCCTCTGTGCTGCAAGGGACCTTGGGCAGCACTGTTGGGTGAACTTCTAAACACAAAGCTGAAACTTTTCAAGCAACCACCCAGTGATTGTAGCACACACCTTATTTTCTGACCTGCCGGGGAGGAGGGTGGCAGATCCAAACCCCAAAAGTGGGATCAGGTCTCCCACTGGTGAGGAGGTTGCCCCGTTTTCTGAGTATGCCTTTCAAATTATCCGTTCCACATGGAATGAAGGGGTTGGAAAGAAATTTCAGAAATATTTTGCATATTAACCCACAGTTGAAGAAACAAAGGTATTAACCAAGATCCTTCAGGGAAAGGAGCCAATTTTTCTGTCTCTACATTTAGATTTCCTGGGTCACCATGGTCCCTGGTGAGCCAGGCTCAGTTGCCCCTCAAGGCTGCAGGCTGTGAAGTCTGAGAGAGTTTAATTTTGGTCTGAGGATATTTTGACAACACTAATGTGCAAAGAGCAACGATTTAACAGAAACCATCTTTGCCTGGGGGTATCCTATATACCTCCTTTCTTTTTTCCTTTTCAAGCATTTCCTTGGAAGTCATAAAGTCATAGAATCATGATTTGGGTTGGAAGGGACCTTAAAAATCATCTCAGGGCATTTGGTAGGGTCATGGTTTCTTCTGGTGATTAGTCCATAGGGTTTCTCAAGAGGAATCCAGGTCTGACATGTAGATCAGAAGCCATCTCCCAGAAGGACCTATCCAAAGGAATCTTTCTGATCTTGGTGATCAGGGATCTTGAGATCTAATGAGTCAATCAGACAAAAGATGTGACTCCCAAAGACTCATGGAAAATGCTTTGGAGAAGACAATGAATAATCTGCTTGCGTCAGCTACGTAAAGAGCTGAATCAGGTCAAAGAATCAGTCATCATTAAAACTATCATTATTTTTAGTAGGGAGTGGAATAAAAATATATAGAGAGGAAAAGAATTGAAATACATTTCTGGAAAAGTGTGTGTTATCAGCAGCTTGACAGCCAGTGGGAGAAAATGGTACAGATTAGAGGCAGAAATCTGGGAAATGAGGCAGAGAGAAATTAGTGACAATACGTTGAAAAACAGTAGGAACCCAACACATTTTTTCCCAGCTTCTGGGTTGGAGCAGCAGCTGGTTGCAGGCCACGATGCAGGAGCAAACAGGGAAGTGCAGTAATCTGATACAGATGTTCCAGCAGCGAGTGAATCCTTGGTTTTGACAGCAGTTCTCTGGAATTCAGGAAATTACTGTGGTTAGATGCTAATGCTTTCTCCTGCTTTGCTTTGCTTCCAGGATGAGGGAAAATAAAACATGAAAAATGAACACAGAAGTTATGGAAAGCTGAGAGGCTGGTCATGGAGTTTGTTTTTCCCTCCTGATGTTTGAAACCATGTTTGCTGGAGAAGGTGTGAGGAGCAAATATTTGCCGTATGTTCTATTTGTTTATGGAGAATGTAACAGCCATTTCCTAGAGCCAACACAGACCTGAACTCAGGTCCTCACCATCCAGGACTGCTTCCTCATTCCAAATAATTCCACGTATTGGGAATTCCATGTATTAGCAGAGTACTGAGGGGTCAGGAGAGAGGGTGAACATGAGCAAAATCAGCATGAATATTAATAGCTTGTTGAAGCCTAGGAAAATAATTTGTTTACGAGAGCTCTTAGCACCCAACTGTGTATTTTCAGCACAAAAATATATTAAAATATCACTGTAGAACAGTGGCCCACCTCTGATCACTTCTTATTTTATGAAGCAGTTGGGTGCAGTACTGTGCTAGTGAGAAATTCCAGATTTTCCTGCTCAGCAGACACATCTTGACAGTGACAAGCTGTGGCACAGCTGCCAAATAATGATTATCTGACGTTGGATATTCTTTTGGCTGCAGATTAGCTGTAAAAGCAAAATTCAGCCAAAATTGCCAAGAAATGCATTAAAGGAGAGAGAAATATCCTTTGGTGAGGATACCAAAGACAGAGATAAGTAACAGGAGAAGTTGTGGGTGATCCATCCTTGGAAGTGTTCTAGGCCAGGCTGGGCTTTGGAGCAAACTGGTCTAGTGGAAGGTTTCCTTGCCCATGGCAGGGGTGTGGAATGAGATGCTCTTTAAGGATCCTTCCAAACCAAACTTTTCTATGATTCTGTGATTTAATGATTCTATGATATCAACTCTGCCTCCAGCTGCAGGAGGAGAATGCACCTGGATACTCTGGTGAGAGTTTAGGTGGTAAACACTCTTAGGCTCTTTCCTAGGCAGTTGCTACTGCCAGAGAAAATTCTCTAGATTTTTTCTCATCCCAGCAAGGCCACTCTTTCTGTTCATATGGGGGAAAGAGGAGGAGTGAGGCCATTGCATGCGATGATTCACTAATCTCTTCCCCACAGAATTTACCATGAAAATGGAATAGTGAAATTTTTGGAGGAAAACCAGAGATACAACAACTGGCTACAGGCCAAGCAGCAGGACTCTGCTAACATGTAGAAGAGACTTAGGGTCTCCTGAGTTTCCACCAGGCTTCAGACAATCCTAAGGGTTGGAAAAAATCCCCATAATTGAGTCCAACCTTTGACCAAACTCCACCTTGTCAACCAGACCGGAGCACTGGGTGCCGCTGCTCATTTCTTAAACATTTCCAGAGATGCTGGAAGCAGCCACCACCACTCTGGGCAGCCTGTTCCAATGCTTAACCACCCTTTCTGGGAAGAAATTATTCTTGAATTCAACTTATTTTCATGGTATTGATGCAATGAAATTTAAAAACTTATGGAACTGACAAAGAAGGGGCCTGATGACACAATTTAGTGTAAAAACCCTCTTCATGTTCATAGTCCATGTAACTGTTTTTGAATAGTTCCATGGACATTGGCTAATTCTTTAAAAGTAATGAGCTGGGTTAACAGAAGGAAAAAACTAATTTGGATTTTTTTTACAGTAGCCTGAAGAGCTGAAGCTGAATGTGGTGAGAACAGTGTAATACATCCAGCTGGAGCAATGCCTTCAGGTGTGTCAGTTCAGGGACTGAAGGAATTATCTCCTTTCACGCAAGATACCTCAAAATGCCGTGAGGTCTTTGCTCTATAATAGGTAATTCCATAAATACCTTGTATTTCCATAAACCAGCCGAGAGCTCAATAGGGTAAAACAACATGAACCACGAAATTTAGCAGTGGAAAAGAAAACACAGACCATTGTGGCACTCCATAAATCAGGAAATTCTGAGCTGAAAGCAATGGTAGGCTGAGGGAATGGGCTGGAAGATGCGTCATGTTTTCATGCCATGTTCTGGCTCTCCCTGACTCTGTACAAGGCAGACAATTTTAAAGTCAGCTTCAGGAACATCACCAATGGAGAGCCCTTCTCAACAAAACACACACTTTTCATGCCTCTCTGTCACATGGGTGAACCACATCGTTACCTCAGCAGTGCCCTGCTAGGGCTGATGTGTGTCACTGACTTGTGCTGCCACTTCCATCCCCTGATCTACTCCGAAAAACAGTCTAGGACACGAGTGATGGGCTCAGTGGAGGCCAGGACTTGCAGGAAGGGAGGTGGCCTTGCCATTGTCCAGGTAGCGCTCCTGACCCCATGGCGGGCTCAGTGGGTGCTCAGCTGTATAAGCCAGGCCAAAAGAGAGGAGGGGAATCTGGGACAGTCTTCTGGGAAGCAGACTTACAGATCTATCCCAAGACTAAGGGTCTAAAGCTCTTATCTGAAGCCTGCCTTAGTCCTCTTCACTTTTCTGGCCATAAGGGTTATGTTTTCCCATAATGACTGGTTCAGGATCACCAGACTGGTTAATGACCTGGAATAATTTCATAAGAGATGAACCCGGACTGGGATTCAGCCAAGATACATAAACGGTTCAATTACCTGATTAGGGGATGAGCTTAAGCCAATTTGCAAGCAAAAACAAAGTCTGTGGGATTTAAGTCAGTTCTTATCGTGGTCATTGTCTCAGGACATGAAACGTAAGAGGGATGAATCTTCCTGCGGTTGGCAAAGATTAGAAAATGTGTTGTTTCCTTCTCATATGACATGCTTAATTCCTAAGTATCTGCTGGACAGCTTGGGAGGATTCTTGCAGTGCTGGTTTTCCCAAAGCAAGGCTGTCTCCTTCCAAACAATGTGCTCAAAGTAGCATGCTCCTACTAGGAAAGACGACACAGCTGAGACATTTGCTTAATTGGCGCTTCTCTCCAGAAACTGGGTTGGCTCCACAGTGGCATATTCTGGTGATGGTCATGGAATTGAGATATGTAGCCAAAGCAGGACATGCCAGGGTGTGATACATACTCAGATTACTGGGATGTCCATCCAAATGCTCTTATGCAAGCTGACCAGTGCTGGCTTATTAATTTTTTGAAATTTGTGTTGTATTCTTGCCTCTAAGTCTTGGCAATCACAGTGAATTATTGTGGACACTTCACTCAAAGTACTTTTTTCTAGCTGGATGTATTCAAATCAAGGAGAAGAGAGGAGCATGGATCACCTAAAAAACTCAGAAAGCTGTAAGATATTATCAAAATTCACAGGCAGTGACTCTTTGCTTAACAAAAGCTGGTGGTGAGGCTACAGGGTGCCCAGAGAAGCTGTGGCTGCCCCTGGATCTCTGGAAGTGTCCAAGGCCAGGTTGGATGGGGCTTGGAGCAACCTGGGGTGGTGGAAGGTGTCCTTGCCCATGGCAGGGAGTGGGAACTGGATGGGCTTTAAGTCCATCCAACCCAAACCTTTCCGTGTTTCTCTGACATCTTCATCAAGTGCCAAAACCATCTTCCAGCTCTCAGAGTGAAATAGAGCTTTGAATCCATTTCTGGAAAATTAGCTGAATTAATCACAGTGATACCTGTTGGTAGCAACTGAGGAATGCATGAAAGGAATTCTTTGACATGTCTGGAAAGGAGCGTACAGCAGGGTGTATAAAGAACCTGGAAAACTCTGGACACTAATAAGCCCTAATTTTTGATGGGCAGCTAAAAAAAAAAAAAAACAACCAACCAACCAAATCTAAGCAAAGAAAAAAAGAGATGTTACGACTTTTAATAGAATAGATAGAAACAGACTGAGAACATGAAGAAAGGAGAGTCTGGATGAGACTAAATCAGCATTGAATGAGCCTTAGGAAAAAAGGGCAAGATATTGATGATGGTCTTCAGAAAAATGCATTTGCTCAAATGGAAAAAGTTAAGACCCAGAAGGGAACTCTTTAAGCTGAAAAGTTGTGGAGAACTGGCAATACCTTCAGAAATTTTTCTTAAAGGAAGACATACAGATAGTTGCAACACGGAAAATGGCTCAAGGAAGTTGTAAGAAACTTACTTGTCAGAATTAACATTACTGAAAAGAAACAATAAGTCAGAGTAAAATAGAGAAAAAAAAAATATAGGTGTTTCAAGGGATCGGGACTTGACAACATCCATCTGTGTGTGTTATGGGAGATAACTGGAATAACCCACAGAGTTATGGCAATGGCCTTTGGGAATATGGGGTGGGGCTGAGGTGGGAAAAGAGTTACATGGTGCCAGTCTTTGGAAAGAAGGATACAGTGAGTCAGCATCATTCCAGTTTTCAGAATAATATTGAAATAAATCCTCAGTCTGTAAGCGTAAAGAATACAACAGAGGGATGAATAACAGCCAAAACTCTTGATTTTTTTTTAGGGACAACCTATACTGAAGAATTTTAATTTCATTTTTTTGACAAAAGAGTAGGCATGGAGAATTGGAAAAAAACCCCATAGGTATTAGATATGACTTAAGGTCTGGACATTATTTACTAAATAATGTCCTAAGCAATTTTGAGAATTAAAGATTAGATAATGCTGCTATTTATTGTAGTGAAATTTGACTGAAAAAATAGCAAAGCATGAATAACTATTCTCGGAGAAGTATCGGACCACAATGATGTATTAAGAAACAAAAGCATAAATCTCCATAGGGCAGGTACCAGTAAACATTTTTTATTAATGAGTTCGAAATTCTACAGGCTTATCACATTTGCAATCCATGTGCACATGCAGAAGGACAAGGCTGAAATGCGAAGTTATCTGGATTGGGAAAATCATCTGGAAAAAAATAAAGTTGAATTCAGTAAGGCCAAAGGTAAAATTCTAGCCCCAGAAGGAATAATCAGCTGGGTGATGCAGGAGAATGGATGAATGGCAGCAGCACACGAGGAAAATTTGTCAGGAATTCCCACTGCCGTGAAGGAGGAAAGTGCCCTGCAGACATGGGAATGCAAAAGGCTGTAAATAAAAATCAATCATGTTCATAACAACTATTTTTCTCTCTCAAACCATTTTAATATGACATAACACTCTTAAAATGTGTGTAATCATATTGCTGTGAATCTACTGGAAATTAATTTAATATTTTCACATTCTATGATTTTCCAGGGTTTGGTTTATTCTTATTACCGCTTATTATACTTTTAATTTGGATAGTGACCAAAAAAAGGAGCCAAGAGAGACAATGGGAAGGTTGTCTAATGATATGGTTGATTTTGGCACAGAAATCCTGGTGACTTTGGTCTACAGAAAATGTCTGGTTTGTGATGAGCTGTTCTGTTAATTCAGAGATGACAGAGGACTGTTGATGGTAATGGGTAGCACATGAGCCATTTTTGGCTGCTCTCCCAAATTCTGTGTGGTGCCATTTTTCTACGAAGGGGACCACAGACAGCTCAAGGTGAACAAGGATTTAAAATTTAGGCACTGTGCCACATTCATTTGACCATATTTCTTAGGTCCCAGTCACTCCACTGGGAATGAGGATGTCTGGCCAACACACTGGTATTGGGAAACGTGGTTCAACTGGAATTTCATAGAACCATAACTTCAAGTTTTAGGTTGGAAGGGGCCTCCAGAGACCACCCAATCCAGCACCCTGCTCAGAGCAGGTTTCACTAGACCAGGTTGCTCAGGGCCATTCCCAGATGACTCTGGAATACCTCCATGGAGTGATTATTGCTTTTATCACCTCTGTTTTTTCAGTGTTTCTTAGAGGGGGTGAATGTTAAGGTCGTTTCAATCCTGTGATAATCCCCAAAACCAAAAATTCAAATGATACAAACTAAAGATGCTGAAAAGAATTAATTGCAAATGCAGAATAATTAAAGAAAATTAAAAAAAAAAAAAGGATGGGAAAGAAGAGGGAAAGAGTTAATTCCCCTTTTGTGTGGATTGCAATATGTACAGACAAAGAGATAACAGGGTGCTAATGTCCCGAGTCCTTGACTATTTTGATTGGCACGAACAGCAGAACTAAGCTATAGTTAGATCTTGTTCCTACATGTCCAGACAGCTCCGTAAAAACGCAGGAATTTAAGGAGGAGTGAATCCTGCCAGCGCTTACCCAGACATGTGAAACTGCTGAGTCCAGCACCGCTACCTCGGTGAGGAAAAGTTTTCAAGACGCTGTGCCAGACATGTCCCTTAAACAGATTTGTCTGTGGTCCTTGCTCAGCAGCCTTTCCAGAGCGTATCCTATTCCCAGGCCCTTTGGAAACCTCACCTGGCATTGATTCCGTTTGTATTTACAAATGCTGTAAATTATAGGTGTCACATGGACTGATAGCTGCAAAAAGGGCTGTTATTTTTCATACTCCATGGTCAGAAATAACGAGTCTGTTCATGGGCCAGAAAGCATGGTTTCCCATTTGGAAGAATTTGAAGAATTAATTGTTTGGCAGAACAAATGTACTTGTAAAATTAAGCGTCAGAACACATTTTGCCCTTTGATTCCCTCTAAAATTCTTAGATAAACCAACTTAACCCAGATACACAAATCACACACATCAGCTGTCTAGCAGGGAAAAAAAGAATGCTATGCCTAAAGGAATAAATACTCTGGGTTCTAAAGGAGATGAAGCAACCTGAGTTGTCTGAAATCTTTTTTGATCCACAAACAATTAAAAAATATTTAAAACAAATTTTTTTTTGTTATTTTTTTAACAGATTTCTCCACGATTATTGAAAATTTTTTGCCCGGGATTCAGAGGGAGTTGGTAAAGAACAACATACATACAACATACATACATACATACATTTCTAATCCGGGAATCCAGAAAGTATCACAAAAACTTGGCAGAACCTGAATTCAGTAAGAATCATTCCTGCTCTCCACCATTGTGCTGAAACTCCCAGCAAAGCATATAAGGAGGATTTATGTACATACCTATATTTATTCAGGTGTCCATTGAAAAGAAAAAAAAGAATTGTTTTGGGTTGATTGATTAACAATAGATTTCATGAAGCAAAATAATTTTTTGAGGAACTCAGAACAAAAAGGGCAGAAGAGGAACTGGAATTCATTGAGATCAAGAACCCTGGCAGCCATATCACATTTTGGGAGCACTAAATATTCCCAAGACAAAGAGCAGCTTGTTTCTGGGATGTGTCACCCAGTTTACAGTTGCAGCAGATATATCTATATATAGGTAGAGAGGGACTTTTTACAAGGGCATGGAGTGACAGGACAAGGGGGAATGGATTCACACTGAAAGAGAATAGGTTTAGATGGGATATTAGGAAGAAATTCTTCTCTGTGAGGGTGGGGAGGCCCTGACACAGGGTGCCCAGAGCAGCTGTGGCTGCCCCTGGATCCCTGGAAGTGTCCAAGGCCAGGTTGGACGGGGCTTGGAGCAACCTGGGATATTGGAAGGTTCCCTGCCCATGGCAGGGGGTTGGAATGAGATGATCTTTAACGTCCTTTCCAACATAAACCATTCTTTAATTCTTTGATTCTATGATATCTAAGAATAGAGACAGTTTCCAAATGATTAAAAAAGCTCTCCCAGGCTGTTTATTTGCTGGTGTGTCTCTAACCTGGCTAATGGTGCAGGAGGTGACATGCTGCCTTCTGCTTTTACTTAAGAAATAATCGCTTGATCCCTGTGGCTCCAATATGGAACCACCAAAATGATGGCTGTGTTTAGATACAGATCAGAGGGTTTTCTCACTGCTCACACTAATCAGAGTGGTTAATAAGGTAGTGGTGGATGAATCAGGTGCTAATAGCACTTGCACCGTGATTGGAATTTGGTAATTTGGGATTTTATTTGCACAATCACCCAATGTCAGCCTCGCTGCACTGACACTGACAGAACTTGCAGCAGCACCAGGAGAAAGCTGATGGAGTTACTGCAGGAAAACATTTGTGTTGGGTAAAACAGCTTCCAGACATGGGGCGTGCTGAAAACTTCACAGCACTGAGTCAGGACACACAAAAAAGTGAAGCACATTCTTTTGAGGGCCTTCTGCTTTACCCCAGAGCTGGTCATGGGGGGCATTTTCAGTGCTGATGGAGATGCTGTGTTTGTAGCCTGCTGAAAGCAGAGCGAGGACAGTGGAGAAAGTGAAGTCACGGAAAAATAAAAGGAGATGGTCTGGGTTTCTGTAGAGGCAATGAGGATTTTAAGAACTTGAGGAGTTAAAAAACCACTCTGAAAGCATCCAGAAATCTCAGCAGCTCTTAGCTCCTAGAGCTGGATAGAGAGAGACAGGGAAAGGCAGAGGGTATGGAAAACAAACAGAAAACAATTCTGTGCTTGTAGTGGTATAGCTGAAGACATGGGAGGAAGGAGGAGACCAACTTCTTGTTTGGCTGGTGAAGAACAAGGTGAGAACAGTCAGAGTGTCTCTCTTACACTTGACCTCCCATTTTTGCACAATTTAGGATGTTTCCTGTGAAGGCAAGGAAAAAAGTCTTTGTACATGTAAAAGGAGTTATAGTGGAATTTTTTTTACAAAGAAGTTACAAGCTCACTCAGAAAATACAATTGTGGGCAGTTAACAGTCTGGAAAATTCAAAAGGGCTGCAAAAACATGTTTGATTGTGCAGCAAACAAAAGGATAGAGAATAAAAAGTGAGAACAAGCTGCTTCTTTTAGTGCAGTCTGCCTCGCATTGTTGGGTCCCTTATAAGCTATAAATAAACTGCACATCTTTGTAGAGATCATTATGTGTAACTGAAAACCAAGAGAGATGGTAAAAATACACATAATTGGAATTACAGCAACAGGAGTGGGACTTGTGATGGTCAGGGCACAGATGGTCTGGAGCACTGGGGCTGTGATGTATGAACCTGACCAGCAGAAGCTCCAAGGCTGTGCGTGGCTGAAGCGCCTCTGAAGTGCCAACACACTGGATTATGTCCACAAATTCCCCTCAGTTCCTAAACCAGGGTCCATCAGAGTGGAAGCTGAGGCACAGGATGCTGCAAAGGCTTTTTCTGAGAATCAAATTACAGAATCACAGACTCATAATATCGTTAAGGTTGTAAAAACCTGAAAATCATGAAGTCCAGCTTTCAACCCAGCACCACCACTTTGTTCACCCCTAAGCTGTATCCTCAAGTGGTATATCCACACTTTTTCCAACAATTCCAAGGATGATGACTCCATTGGATCTGTGACTATTTCTTGTATTGCCACTACACTTTGTTGCCAATTCCTCTGTCAAATAGAACAGGAATATTATTAATAAAAATTAAATACTAAAAATTAATTGTTAAATTTATTTAGCTTGGGGTTTTTTTTTTTTTTAGAAAAATGACACTGCAGAGGACATCTGGATCTACCTGAGCTGGTGAAGTTTCACCCAACATCTGGCACCCTGAGAGCACTTCTGGCATTCTACAGCTTCTAGAGAGGGATTGATTCCTGTGCTGATGTTGTGGCTTTGGCACGGACCAACAGGAGGGATGTCGACACCACTTGCCTATTAAACCTCACCAAAATTACATGATCTGGAGGAAAACAGGCTGCAGCAGGTAGAAGGAAGTCACCAAGATTTCTTACATCCCTCCTGCTTGCAAAGAACTTCTGTGGAGCTGTTATTCCTCCATGGGTACATCGTTTAATCTGGCAAGCTGTAATCACACCAATATTAATTATACATAACAATTCAGTCAGGCAAAGTAAAACCTGGCCACCAGGGAGATATTAGAGGTGATGTACTTATTTTTGATGTGCATATTAATCTGTTAACTTTAAATCTAAGGAACATTGTTTGACTGGAAAAACACTCATTACTAAAATTAGGCTGAAAGTTATAAGGCAGAAGAGCTGCTGAATGATCTCATGTGGCAACAGTGATTTACAAACATTCATTATTAAAAACAGAGAGAGGTTGCATTTCGAGACTTTAATTATTCTGTGAGCAGTATCTGATTCAGTTGTATTAATCTTCTGTTTGCTTGTTTTCTTGACCTGTGTGAATGGCACGGGAATTTATTAGCGTTTGTCATTTATATCCATTTATCAAAGATGTCAAGGTGATAGAGCAACTGAGGTAACAGTGCTGGGAGGGGAAGAGAGAATAATCAGTGCCTACTTTAGCAGAGTCTACTCAAGCAAGTGACAGAACCAAAGCATTCCAAAGTTTTTCAATTATGTCAAACTTGTCTAAAACTGCAGCATTTCTCAGGCTTCAGTGTGACATCAAGCCAATGACTCTCCTAGTACTGAAAACAGGTTTATGTTAATGAGAAATTAAGCAAAATAAACTATGTATTTGCTGACTTCAAGTTATGCAAAGTTCCCCCAATGACAAATAAGATAAGGGTGTAATCCTAAGTATTTTAGGAATCCTGGGGCAGCATGCTTGGCTTAGTCCAAAGGGGTATATAACCATGCTCCTTATCTGAGCATCCTTTCCTGGGCAGATTTAAGATAACCCTTGTGGCTCTGCTCTCCAAGGAGAGAGCTGTGTCAAATCCACTGCAAAATCTGTACCTTTTGCTAATAACCTAATAGGCTGAGCCAGCTCTGAAACTTGGAGTGCCATTAACGTTCAACCATGGATTTATGGCTGTTAAGAGAAGATGAAATAGTGCCGTGTCACAGAGGCCACGGAGTCAGAGGGCAGAGAGCGTCACAGTCCAGCAGAGAACAATTGAGTTCTTATCTGAGCACTTCAGTGTCACCCAATCACTATTAAATAGCCAAATCCATGGGAGCAATTTGCAGAAAAAAACCCCTGCCTCGTATGTAATGATAGCCTGGAGATGAGGCTGAAGATGCAAAAGGTGTTGGGTCACAGATCATTCAGAGAGCCCAGTGTCAAGACTGAGATGCCTTCAAAGAAGCATAATTTATTAATCAGATTGACAGAGAAAAACTAAGAAAAAGGGCACATGGGCAACACAGAGCAACAAGATGCCAGCCAGCATAATAGTTATAGCACTTTAATAAAACTTTTGCTCAAAAACTTGAAAGACTATGAAAGTTAAAAAGATCTAAAGGGCTTCTGGCAAAAGCCACATGCCTGGGAGGTAGGTTCCTGACTTTTAACTCCCTCTGTGTCAGCCAATTCTTCAAGCAGCTCTTTAAAGGGCACAGCAGAAGGAATTCAGCAGAGCGTGCAGTGACCTGTTTATAGAATCACAGAATGGCAGAATGGTTTGGGTTGGATGGGAACCTAAATATCATCTCATTCCAACCCCCTGCCATGAGCAGGGTGTCGTGGGTCTGATGCTGGCTAAGCACCAGGCACCCACAAATAAAACCATCTACTTATTTTCCTCTGCTATAGCTGAGCAGAGGAGGGGGAATTGAAAACTTCATTTTCATGAGTTGAGATAAGGATTATTGAAAAAAAAAACCACTTCAAGGCAAAACAGGTTCAAAACTTAAACAATATGAAGAAGATTTATTATTGACAGAATTAAAAGTTAAAAGGGTAACGAGAATCAAAGCAAACTTTCAGAACACCTTTTTTTCCCGGTCCCTCCCTCTTTCCCCTGACCATGCAAGGAAACAAAACATGGAGTTCTGGTCAGTATTTCACTTCTTAAAGATCTTTCTTCAGTATGCTTAAGGAACAGTTTCTTCTGCTGTGCCGTAGGCTCCTTCTCACAGGAGATAGTTCTCTGTAAACTTTTCCAGCGTGGTTTGGCCTTCCACAAGCAGCAGTCCCACCCAAACCTGCTGCAATGTGAATCCCTCCCACGGGGCCAAGGAGTCTTCCCACAACTGCCTAGTGTGGGGCATTTTAGTTCACGGAGTTTAGTCTTTTAAGGACGAGCTGTTCAAGTTTGGAAGCGAAGGCTCTCTTCCTCAATCTCTATAAGCAAGGGTCATCTCTCTCTGTTTGAGTTCCTCACTAGATTACAACTTTTCAGCATCCACGCGCTCCAGCGTGAGCACTCTTCTTCACAGACTGTGCGTGGATCTCTGCACCGCCCCATGCACCTCATGAATTACAGGGAAACACTTTGTTTTATCATAGTCCTCATCACAACTTGCAGGAGAATCTCAACTCCGGCGCTTGGAGCACCTCCTCCCTCTCCTTTTTCACACTGCCCTCAGTGCCGCCATGTTGGTTCTCCTCACATGTCCTCACTTTTCCTCTGACTTGGAAGAAAGTTGGTGTTTGTAAGTTGCAGTTGAGAGGTTGATCTCGTCTGGGCTCCTCATCGGGGAACGGCTCGCCATGCCTCTCGCTGCTGGCCGCGTGTCCTCCTTGGCCCCGGCCTTGGGACAGCCCTGGCTGCGGGGTCCCGGCCCTGGGATGGCCCTGGCTGCGGGGTCCCGGCCCTGGGAGGGCCCCGGTCGTGTGGTCCCCATTGGCGGCCGCCTCACCACCCCTCGGGAGGAGAAAAACCAGAACTTCCCGCAGTTTTTCCTTTCTTAAATATGTCATGACAGAGGCGTTACCAACTTGTCTAATTGGGCTAGTGACCTGCCCATCGTCAGAGCCTTCAGTGATTGGATCTGTTCCAGACATAGAGGTTTCGAGCAGCTTTTCTCCTGCCCCCACTAAAAACTAGGCTGTGTTAAACCAACACACAGGGTCACCTTCCAATATCCCAGGTTGCTCCAAATCCTGTCCAGCCTGGCCTTGGACACTTCCAGGGATCCAGGGGCAGCCACAGCTTCTCTGGGCATCCTGTGCCAGGGCCTCACCACCCTCACAGGGAAAAATTTCTTCCTGCTATCTGATCTAAACCCGCTCTCTTTCAGTGTGAAGCCCTTTAAAACACAGGTTGGAATTGCATTGTCTCTCATGAGCTCTTTTACTAAAGACAGACCTAATTTAAAAGTGAGGATTCTCCTATGCATTGTGGAGTGGAAGGAGGAGTCAAGGATCTGGCTGGGCTTCCAGCTGGGAAGATACACAGAAGTCTCATATTTCCCATAAGGTGGGACCCATGGAAGGAATACCATGACTCAGGCTTGCTGTGCTCTGTTTTCAAGTTATCCTCTTGATGCTGATGAGCCCGGCAACAATTTTCATTAGCAGCCGCACAGATGAGCTTTGAATAAATCAGGTTCGCTTCCCTGAGGAGCTCCAGAGTAAATATTGGAACCAATATCATGGAGCAGCTGAGCACCAGGACGTGTTATTCACACTGGAATACGTTTTGGAGAAGCTTGCCCATGTAGCACTTCCAGAAGAGTCCAGAGCAGTGAGATTTGATCCAACTGTCTGGGCTGCAGCAGCCCTGAGCAGTCCCCTGTGGGGTCAATGACTGGTGACATTAAAAAGCTGGGAAGACGGCATCATGACACAAAGCACTGAGCTGTACTTAGCAGCTCTTTTCCTCTGGAAAATGAGGCTTATTGTTCAGATACACTGATAATCAATACCCCTGGATACCCCTAAATAGTTTCAGTCAATCAGTCTCATGAAAGCTTTGACACGGATCCAAAGCTTTTGTCCCCTCCATCAGCCATCCAAGGCAGTCACCAGAACTGTCCCTCCAGCAGTTTAAAGTTCCACATCAAAATGGGGAAATGACCAGGCAGCAAAAATGCCCCCAAAACAGTCCCTGAGCTACACATGAACTTGGAAAGTCATTAGGTTAAATTTGATTTAAGCAAAATCATAACAGTGTTTTAGTGTGCATTTGGGAAAATTCTGAAAGGGATAAATAAAGGGTAAAACCTGCAGGAAAACAATTTGAAATCCGTGTTTCATCATTCCAGAGAAAGCAGGTGGTAGCTTAATGCAAGTCCATGCTGGGATTCTTACATACAATGGGATTGACACTTTCAGGGGGCAGTGCTTACACCCAAGTTCAATTTCAGCCTTTCCTGCTGGACAAGAACCTCCTTACTCCTAAAGGAGAAGAATAAGGAGGGAAAAACCCACACAGGTCAAGGAACTTAATTGCTTCTGGTCTTCAATATCTTCTGTTTTGCAGGAAGGTGACATTTGGAGATGTGCATTATCTCACCCGGGCTAAGGGGGCTGAGGATGATGCTGAGCTGGCTGCATTGGCAGGGTCTGGAAGACGTGGTGGGACTTCAGACTCCATGACCCCAGAGGTCCCTTCCTTCCTGGAGTTCCTAAGAAACCATCCTGACCTCCCTCCCCCTCTTCTCCTCCATCACCTTGCACCTCCATCACTGTCTGCACAGGCAGAATCGCCCAAAATTCAGCCCATCCCAGGTCTCCTGTCACCTGAACATGCAGAAACAGGATCCACCAAGGTTCTTGAGAGGCTGTGCATCACCTTCTATCTCCAGCACCTCTCTCCTTCAGTACAAAAGTGGAGAGAGATAGTTTTTTGTCTTATTTTTTTGTTTGATTCTCTGCAAAAATCTCGTGTTTGCTTTTCCAAAAATTGAAATCATTCCCAACCTTAGTTTTAGATAAATATATCTGATCATGGGCAAAGTCACACTTGGGAGTTTTCTCCGGGAAAAGCAGAAATTTAGGGAAGGACTGAGTAAGAAAAGCAGGACAAAAGATAGAAATGGTATTTATGTGTTGTTTAAGGTCATCACTGACTCTTTTGCTCTTTCTTGCTGCCTCTGAGTAACATTTGTCTTCAGAATGCTTTAAAGCAGCTTGCTTTAGTAATGCTGGGTTTTATTTATTGATGTTGATCTGTTGTGAGGTTTTTTTTAATCAGTGGATCTCAAAACATTTTTTAGGTAAATAGGGCAAGATTCCTTAGCTCATTTAACAGCTGGTGATGTGAATTGCCCCACTCATGTATTTTATGCCGTTGTCAGAGCTGGAAATAGAACTGAGTCTCTTGTGCAATGCTCTGCCCACTCTGCTCCATGGTCTGAGAAAGGAAAAAATATCCTTTAATCCCCCGGAATACTTTATGAATAAATTCTCCATAACACATTGGCATAAAAATGATTATTTTTCATGCTGGAAAAGCCCTTCTGGCACTTGGTGATTAACAATGCCATAGCCCCGTGTAAAAAACCTTTGCCCCATGCAACGAACTCCACATCCTGCCACATTCTGCCATGGCAGGGACTCATCCAACAGAGCTGCAGCCCTGGAAGCGGCAGCAGAATTTGGGCAGGGCAGTTTGAAAATGAGTTTATTTTTATACAGCTGCACAGAGCCCACGGGAGACGGCTGCTTGCCCAAAGTGGTCACAGGGAATTTTTCATGGACCATAAAGGTTGTGAGGGATCATTGCACATCTCTCCCGTGAGTTCCTCTGCAGCACAGCTGAGGAACAGTTTTTGGCACTGGGATGTTCACTGCTCTTTGGCTGTGTGGCACAGCAGTCCAGTGGCCCAGTTTATTGTATTTTCAGCCTGCTGCTGACAGATGTCTGAGGGGGGCTTTTCTTCTGATTTCACACTTGATAATGCTTGACCAACTCAACTGGCCGTGCAGGAAGCAGCGAAGAAAATCAGCCTGAAATTTGGCATAAAAGGCGGCTTTGCTTCACTTCAGAGAAGGGCTCAGGTACAGTTAAAGCAGAGCATGGGCACAGCCCATCCCCATCCTGAACACACTTGGGTTTGCTTTAAAACTCCAGTTGCCTCCTGTTTAATCTGCCTCCAACTCCAGCACTGTCAGTGGTTATAAATAACTCGAACAAAATGACGCTTTCAACGCTTCCAGTTATCTGTCAACAGCCTCTTCCAAACGCAACAGGATTTTCTCCCAGCAGAGCCATTGGGTTTATTGGTGTTTGCATTATTCCTCCTCTCTTGGACACAATGAGAAAATAAAGGCAATATGTGGTTTTGCTTTGCTTTTTTTCCTCTCTTGCTTCAGTGGTCTCCAGAGGTAGAACTGAGATGTGTAAAATCCCCAGGATAAGTTCTGCTCTCTGCCAGCATCTCGTCAATGCTACATTGCAAATTCTGCCTTTGTGATTTGGGGCTGACCATGTTTGTACATCAGAGGTTTTGGGGACAAAGCTGGAGTTAATTAAAAAAAAAATCCTCGTTGGAGGGTCCATCGCCAGCACAGGCTGCAGGCAGCCAGGGCTTTTTCCAGCCCCCAGGACATGGCTCATCCATGTCTGTGCATCCCTGAACTGATTCAGAAGTGCCATCCTGCAGAATAGTTTTCATCTGATGTCCCCAAACAGCCCCAGGAAGAGCCTCCAGCCCTGGCTCACCATCCTGTACACCCTGGGTGTGATTTCACCCCGTGCTGGTGCTTTCCTAGACAGCACTTTCAGGGGATGCCATCTGCCAAGGATCATTCCCAAAAGGCAGGACAACAGAAAAGGCAATCCTGTTTGGGGAGAAAAAAAGGTGTGAACACAATGTGTGTCTTGCAGCTAGAAAACAAGTTTTTATTCTTCACTGTATATGTCAAAAGGAGAGAACTAATGTGTGAAATCTGTGTTTGTTCCTTCTTTACTACTGAGGCAGCGATTGGCACCTGTGGGCAAGTGGGTGCTCAGCACTGGCTGATCACATTTTGGCTGGAGGTTTATTGGATTTCATGGCTCTCAGCTCATCCCTTGGCATGTCCAAGCTGGGATGTGCAGGACAGAGCACAGAAAAGGTAGAAAACCTCACAACTCAAGTTCTGGACTAGGGAAGAGCATCCACTGGGGAAGTTACAGCTGCACTTACTATTTTAAGAGTATTGGCTTATTCTGCAATAAATTCACAGGCTGCTTCTGCCTCTCATTTCACCCAGAAGCAAAACAGAGCTAATTCCAGGGTGCAAGGACTGTGCCTGTTGACCAGAATCGTTCTGCTTTGGGAGTCCTCCAAAATGGTATTATCGATTTTCTGCATCATGTGGCAAATGTTCAGCACAGATCTTGAATGTTTGAAGTCCTTTCATGCTTGGAAGAAAGTGTGACTGCAGGAGTCCCATCCACAGCAGAAGATAAAGGGCTTGAAAACCATTCACAATAATAAAAAAAAATGCACCAGTTTTGGAAATGAAACCTTTTATTTTATCTTCTTGCGCATTTAATTTGCCAGACAAGTGGGAGAGAAGTGCTGAGGAAGACAGCAGCATGAATAACAAGGCAAAGATAAAAGCCACACTCTTTGCCCACTTGTGCTTTAATTTTTTCTTAGCCTTTAGCTCACATTACAGTATCTGCAGCATTTTGCCATTCTGGGCTCAAAGGATCAGCAGAAAATAAAAGCTCTTTTTTCCCCTTTAGGAGCCATACTGCTCATGGGGTTGGAGAGCATCTTGCTCAGAGGGACGAGGGACACAAAGAGGGAGCCCAGATATTGTCCCTGTCTTTTGAGTGGAGAATACCTGAAGTGAAAAAAGCTGCAGACTCCCCCGTTCTCATCACAGAGGCACTGGGGATCATTCCCAACTAGTATTTTAATGTAAATTTTATCTTTAATATGCCATAATATCTTTCAGGTGTTACCCTGCTTGTCAGATTTGGTTAATGCTCCAAAAAGGGCTAAAATTTCTTTAGGGCTGACACGGGAAGGCAGATAACATACACAGCATGACTGTACAGCTTGATTTCCAGAGAAGAGGCTTAAAAGGAAGAGACCTGCTCAGAGTGCTTTATTCCTCAGTTTCCCTATTCCACAGGGATGCTGTAAGTTTTCTATTTTCTAGAGCAGTGAACAGAAACTCCCTGGCCACTGCAAATCAATACCATTGAAACTGCCTGGGTTTTATTTGTTCATTTGGCAGATGAGTGGTGTCCTCACTGGAGCTGTTCTGCTTCATATGTCTGCGAGATGTTTTTATAATTACTGAACATCTGGCCTGCCACAGGTCTGGGGACTTCCTAGAGCCCTGAAAAAAGCTTTGCCACAATGTCTGAGGCTCCAAACAAACACTTCAAACATGCCATTCTTTCAACCTTCAGTGTTGTTCATGAGAATTTGTTTTAAGGCTCTGGTCCTTATAATTTCTGGAGTCATCACAGCTCAGTTTTAGCTGAGATCTGCTCATGTCTTTCTTTTCCTTTCCTCTACAGGAAGTCCCTTACTCCTTGCATGCTGTCAGCCACTTGGGAAGCTTCAATTCCCTCCAAATATGAACAATTAATCGCTGTTAGTGGTGCTCTACAAATGGTGAGAAACAGACCCAGTCAGATGTAGTGACAGGACAAGGAGGAATGGCTCCACCCTGACACAGGGCAGGCTTGGATTCGATTTTGGGAAGAAATTCTTCCCTGTGAGGGAGGCGAGACCTTGGCACAGGTTGCCAAGACAAGCTGTGGCTGCTGATGCTCTGAAAGCCCATCAAAAATTGTGTTTCTGTGCAGTTGAATGCAATGAGGGGAAGCTACTCACGCCCTCAAAGCAGTTTTCAAAACTAGAGCCTCATACAAGGGTGAAAAACAGCCCTGTTGGAGGTTAAAATAGAGGTAAGCTGGGAAGTAGAACTCTTAGAAGAGCAAATTTGCTTTGTGCTGCTGAAACTCCTCTTACTTGGATGGGGAGAGAAATCCTCTCATCATGTTCAGAGCTGGGTGAGAGACCAGAAGGCAGGAACAGGGAGAGGGAAGAACCTGGCCTTCAGAAGAGA
Organism: Falcunculus frontatus; assembly: GCA_013398115.1. Classification (NCBI taxonomy): domain Eukaryota; kingdom Metazoa; phylum Chordata; class Aves; order Passeriformes; genus Falcunculus; species Falcunculus frontatus. Next base: position 178,780 of record VZRV01006385.1, on the reverse strand, counting down.
GAGGGAGAGAGAAATTGAAGATGGTGTTTTTTCCAAGCCATTTTGAGAAAGACTGATAGAAAAGCTAAGCTGTCGTTATCAAACACCAGTGATCCTCTGAATGCAGCTGGGATGACAGGAATGGTGGGGCCAGGCAGGGGGAAGTAGAAGTAGAAGTGGAAGTAGACAGGAAATCTGCCCATCTGTCCAGGTGGGGTGGCTGACCCAGTCCTGGGGATCCCACACTCCCCAGCCCATTTGCTGGAAGCTTTACAGTTAGAAAGATTGGCTTCATCTCTAACCAAATTCTCCTTTCCTGCAAAGGAAATGAATTAATTTCTGTCCTGCCCCAAAAGGTATTTCCTAGGTGAAAAGACATTGTCTTTTTATATCCAGTTTTGTTTTGGGTTTGGTTTTTTTTCAGCTGGGCAGACCATTATATCCTCCCTTCAATCTTCTTATTTTTAGACTAAAAAAGCTTTCTTTTCTTTTTCAGCAATTCATTAAAGTCACTTTTTAACACACCTGCTGCTCTGGCTGAACCCTGGTGTTTCTCCAATTCATTTCTGACTTGAAGAGAAGTCTCCAGGCTGGATGTGAGATTTCAGACAAAACTTCACTCCTTTCTAAGAAATGAGAATTAATTTCTTTTCATATCTAAGTCAAAGAATTTTTTTAAAAGCCCGAGAGGGTTGGGGTTTTTTTTTCATTTTTTTTGACAACAGTGTGTGAAGAAATGGAAAGGAGACGGAGAAAACCAGAATTCTTTTCACAAGTCATCCTGTCACCTGTGGCACCTCTCGCTGCCAGATGCAACAACATTTACATGGCTTCAGAAAGAAAGGGAATAGAACTATGGAAGAAAGAATTCCCTGGAGAAATATTCACTCAGGGTTATCCAACTATGACCCTTGTCCTGCCTGAGGAAGGTGTATCCTTATATGCTTGACCTATTCTCAGTCAGGCCCCTTCCTCTACTGATTGAGAAATTGTGATTCCATGTTTTGGAGGTAAATTTAATGGTCCACCAGGGATGGTCCCCTTTGTGAGGGATGTTATCTTGGTGCAGAAGAACTCCAGGTATTACTGTGGTTTATTTGGGCTATTTTCAGGGTAATGAAGCCAAGCTGGGAAGAGGGGTAGAATGAAAAGCAGGATGTATGTCTTGTACCAGGGTGCTGCTCTCTGCCCTGTGCCTGCAGCCCAACTTCTTTTTTGCTTTAGGAATTTTCTTGCACAGAGGCGAGCAGTCACTATCAGTCCTCAAAAATCCTCAATTCACCATAGGAATTCAGATGGTGATGAAAGGTCTCTTATTCCAGCTGCTTACAGAGGAGCTGGGTTAGGCAGCATCCTCCACTGCTTGCCAGAAAGGCTCAACTGTTTGGATGTGTCAGTCCAGCACATGCAATGTTGTTCTTCCCACGAATTTCTCACTCTTCTGTCCCCAGGTACCTAAAGGGGCTCAAAGATGGCTGGAAAGGGAGTTTTGAAAAACACGTGGAGGGACAGGACAAGGGGGAATGGCTTCAAGCTGGGAGAGAGAAGATTTAGATTAAAGAAAGAAATCCTTCCCTGTGAGGGTGGTGAGGCCCTGGCACAGGGTGCCCAGAGAAGCTGTGGCTGCTCCTGGATCCCTGGAAGTGTCCAAGGCCAGGTTGGATGGGGCTTGGAGCAACCTGGGCTAGTGGAAGGTGTCCCTGCTCATGGCAGGGGGGGCACTGGATGGGCTTTAAGGTCCTTTCCAACCCAAACCATTCCACAATTCTGTGACCTTTAAGGTGGCTCCACATCTGGGGTCTCTGGCACAGAGACCTTGGGGTCTGTGGCACAGACAAAGCACAACAAGCAGCAGCATTTTCCCCATTTTGAGTTTGCAATGTGAATTTTTTCCCATACAGCCTCACACTCCAGCTCTGCTGGGTAATGATCTCTCCTCTGCAGCTCAAATGAAAGTGGTTCCTATCTGCCTTTTAGGAATGGGTATTATTTTAATACTTTACAGACAGTCCAACTTTACATTGAGTGGACGCAACTTATGGCAGACGGCACTGGAGGGAAATTCACTGTGCCAGCAGCAAAATATCTGATGCAGAGGGAGTGAGAAAAGCACTTCTTCATGAAAGGAGATGACATTTTGGTTACAAGGTAAAGACAAAATAGTAACGGGGAGAGCAAGAAGCAAACACCCATCTGATAGGAGCTAGCCCGTGAAAATCAGCACAGGCTGTAAATGACAGTGAAAATCACTCAACGGAAATTGGCATCTGAGTACCAGACCTGTCATTTCTGCTGGGCATTTTTCATACCACCAAGGGAAAAGTGAAGTGCTCGGTGTTTTTCACAAAAGGTCACAGTGGGTAAAAGCCAGAGCTTGTCCATTGATGGCAGGAGATGCAGGAGTGCAGCTGCTCCGTGGGGGTTGCGGTGCTGTAGGAGGAAGAAATGCATCATCCCCTGCAATATTCCTAAATTATTAAGTTAAGGTAAGTGAAAGTTTTAGAATTAACAGTTCAGCCAGGGGTTATGCTGATTTAGGTAATTCTTTTTTGTCAGTTCTAATTTTTGTAAGTTCCACTTTCTGTAAGTTCTCAACATTTTTCTTGGTTTGCAGGCACCTCAGAGCTTTCTGCTGAGTAGCAGATCCCCAAACAGCAAACTTCAGCTCGCTGACAATAGTTTTGATTTCTTAATTACTTTTCACGGGCTGTGAGGCAGTCCAAGGACCACGTTTCCCTCTGGGATTTGTAGACAACAGCCTGAAGGCAGCTGATAAGTTTATTAAAGATTCTGCTGTTACTTTGAAGCCCTGGAGCCGCTATTAATATCCCAGCGACACCGCGTATGTGCTCAGGAGGAGGAAATTGTCCCCCTGTCATCTACTCCTGAATAAATCCGGTGGGACTCTGGTGCTGCTTGTGTCCCTGTGGAGGATGGGACGTTGCAGCAGGAGCATCAGTTCATGCTGGTGCAGCTGGGCAGTTTTGGGATTACACGAATCCTCAGCCTCATCAGCCTGGCTGGTGGCAGAGGAAGCGTGTGATCGTTTACCCCAAACATACAGCAAATTTTGCAGTGTTTAATCACAACAGGCAACGTCACATCTACCTGAACCTCCAGCCAACAGCAGAGAAAGGACTTCCTCTGCTGATTCTTGGACAAAATCCAGGCATTTGTTTTCTTAAACAAGTACTTTCAGCCGTGTCACTCTGGTGGGATCACAAGACTTCAGGGATGAGGAGGATATTTGCCACAAAACTCCCCTTTAACTCTATAAAAAAGAAACCAAACCTTAGTCCTCACTCAAAAGCTCTCGTTCTAACTCCAGACACTAATTATGCACCTTCAGAGAGTTAATGGGTAGGGTTGGTGTCTTCTCTCTGCTGATGTAAGAACACATTCAGCGCTCTCGTTTTGATCTCCATTTAGATTAAGGAGCACTTTCAGATCCAGAGGGTGAATTGTTCACTCCCTGCAATGAAGTGAATAATTTGCTCTATTGCAAGAGAACTCTCTTCTCTCAGGAGCACCTGATCCTGGCTTTTTATCTTCAGCATTTTGTGGCTTATGGCATGAACCAGCAGAGACCATGGAGTTACCAACGTAACAAGGAGCACACACGGAGGAAGAAAGAGAATGGATGTCCCTGGCTCTGCTCTTTGTGTCAGATTCTCCAGTGCTTTGCACCTGGAGCAAATCCCAATCCTGTCTGCACCACTGCAAACCAGTTACATTTGTGGGGCTGATGTTACTCTGCCCTTTAATGAAGGAGAAGTTGGTCCAGTAAGGGATGCAGCAGCATCCTCTGCCTCTCTGGCACAAACATAACCAGGAGGGAGATAAAAAACCAAACCTGGCTGTTTAGGATTTTAGGACCAATACCTCTTTGGAGAAGATCTTCAGCCTGTCCTAGTAATGACAAAAAAAAAAAAAAAAGTAGTTGTGGATTTCTGCCCCAATAAGTTTGATAACAGAATTTAATAAATGAAGGGAACAGGGGCTTTGGTTGAAAGGAGGTCAGATCAGCAAGCCCTAAACAAAGAATCTTATTTCCGTAGGCTGCGTCTCTGTGACAGATAACATCTTTCCTCAGCCTCAGCTATTACTGGATGGTTTAATGAGAAAGAAGCTTTCAGGACCTGGAAAAAGGACTATTGTCCATAAACATGGGGGGTTTGTGTGTTACTCTTTTAGCTGACCCAAGAAAACAAGCACAAACCTTTTCCTATGCCCCATGGCCATTGCCTGCACTTCTACCATCACTTTCCCAAATATACCACCACCCCCACCCTCCTGTGGTGGACCCCCAAGCAGTGCCCAGCAGTGTGAATCTCCCAGCGTGGACTTTGTAAGCAGGTGGGAGAAGGAAAACCACTTCCCATCCTTGTGCTAGTTTAGACTGTGCTCACTATAAAGCCTTCTGCCCAAGAAGCAGGGTGCTGTCTCTTCTCTCATCCATTCCCCCCTGTGCAGGTTGAAAGCACAAGCCTTTGTCTAACACGGAGATGGATTCCGGAAAATATGTCACTGAGAGCAATTTGGCAGTGCTGGGGGAGAATGTCAGTGAGAGACCAGCTCTTTTCTGTCTATATATTCTATTATTCAGCGTCATAGGCTTGATTTTTCTAAAGCTTTCAGCCGAACGCTCACCTGCTCGTCACCGACCATCAAAGCAAGGTTTTAAGAGGAGTTCATCTGCTATTTAGAGCCTGAAACAAATCTCAGAAAAAAACCCTCTTTACCTCTCTACTTCTAAGCCAAATCCTTTGCGAGCCAGCATGAGTGCTGAGTGGGAGACAAGGTGAGCTGGAGAGTCTTTTGGAAGCCAAGGTGGGCACATTTTTGGGTGCACACCAGGAAATGTGCAGGGACGGTTTTCCATGAGGTGCCTCAGCCACTCCCTTGCAGGTGGAGTTGCAGCCTGTCCCATCACCCCTCTTCTTTTTCCTCCAGGAATCACCACATCCCTGCACGTTTTGGGGGGACAGCTGTGGGGAAGGGTGGGTTTCACTCAGGCTGAGCAAATCTCAGGTAGTGTAGGAGTTCTGAGGACTCCACGACCCAAACCCTCTCTCTGTCACCTCAGAATAAATTTCCACTTGTAAGTTTTCCAGCTGAAAAGGGAAACCAGTCTATCACTCACGAAGCAGGAGCACAAGTGCTTGCTTTTCGAGGGAGCTGAAACAGCAGAAAGCACTGCTGGGGCATTGATAAGCCCACGTCTGCTTACACTTAACAGGTCCCAGAACATACAACAGCATCATTAAGGGGTAAAAAATAGAAGCAAAAAGCCCACCAAGCCCCAAACCTTACTGCAATTACAGGCAGAACAGTGAACTGCTTCAAAACTGCTTTGTCCATGCAGTGTCCTCCCACAGGCTGAGGGGGAAACGCGCAATTTCTTGTATGTTTTCCAAGAAATATGTAGCAATTCCCAGGATCAGGACAGGGTTATGTTTTCTGGGGTCATTTTGGGGTTTTTTTGCTGTACCTGGGATGAAATATCACCAGAGGTAATGTTCCCCCTTACATCTGGTGGTCTTTAATATACACTAGAGTGTCAATAGACTGGTGTATCTAATTTTTAAAGAAATCTTTAATCATTCTTGGTGATCTGAATTTGGCCTGGATCCTTTGAACTCTGAGCATTAAACTTCAAGACAGTTTTATTATTCAAAGGGAAGTCATTGTGTATGGGCTGAAATTGTTGTGGTTTTCCTTGCTCTGCCATCACTGTGTTTTCTCTCATGCAAAATAAAAATGAGGAGCTGAATATCATCCTGAGGTTGTTTTGGGGATGATACAGACTTTGATCTATTCTGTATCAGAACACTTTGGTTTACATAATGGTGAATAATTTTTGTTTGGTGGCTTCAATACTCTTTTGTGTCCACAGAAACTGTTCCAGGTCCTCCCAGGAGCCATTATTAAGGTTTGTCTCATTGCAATTCCTTGGTTTTCTGGCCTCATAATCAAACTGCATCTCCTGTGAACCCTTTGAACTTACAGGGCAAAAATTCTTTTGGAAGGGTTGGGCAGAGAAACAGAGGGAAAAGTTTTTGTTTTGGAAAGCAAAGGGCCACCAGAGATCACTGACTATGGAGAAAAGTATTCGTAAGAGGTGTTCAAATACGAGACTTGGGTGCCTTTGCCAAATATTCAAAAATAAAATAAAATAAATTAAAAAGTTATTTCATTTAAAGCTTGCCAGGTTTTTCTACATGGGGTGTTCTGTGTGATTATTAGGAGCTGGTTCAACCTAGAGCTGAAATCAAACTGGCTTTTGCCTAGCAGTGTATCTAATCACAAACCCATGTCACTTCTGCCTGCTGAAAGACATTTTCCATTTGCTGCTTCCCTTTCCTTGAGCCAGAGGGGTTCCTGCTGCAATCCTTTCCTAAAACAGGGGCTGCAGCGATCTCTGCTTATCTGAGTGCATTCCTGATAAGGGCAGCTGACATTCTTTGTGCAAAAAACCCCTTTGTCACCTCTTGCTTTGGTTTTCATTTGAAGTGTTTTCCTGGTCACCTCTTCCATTTGTGCCACTGGTTATGTCCCAGAACTTCATAAATTAAATGTTTTATGTATTCCTTGTAAGACTGGGGCAGGTTTGGTTTTCAACAGAGAAAAGAAAAAGCACAAACAACTTACTAATTAAATCCTAAAGCCATCTGGATTTAAAGGCAAGGGCCAGACTAACTTTAATACCTGCAGTGCTGCCCCGTGGGAACAAGGAATAGCTCTGATTTCCCCTCCACCCTTCCGAGGCCAGTCTGAAAACTCACCCTGAATCCTGGGACATGGAAAATGAGGGAGGATGTGAAGAACACCCTTCCCACAAAGCCAGTCCTCTGCCCAGCCACGCTCACTTTCCTATCCAGCTCCAGCACGTACAGCTCCTGAGAGCTGTGATCCATCCCACAACGGGGTGGGAGGTAATTAGCAGAGGTAATTAGCAGAGGTAATTAGAAGAGATAATCCTCTGGCCAGGATGCACAAACTGTGATACCCAGCAAGGGAGTGGGAGGGATGCGTCCAAATCCTCATCAATCATTGCAAATTCCCAGAGAGGACATGTAAGGCTGAAGGGTGCTGATCTGAAGTTTTAATCTATGCTGTAAGAGCTGGTCAGGTTTTGGGATGTTTTTGGTGGTTTCACGGGTAGAAATGGGGATTATCCTACCCGCACCATTCTATGATTCTGTGGTGAACTATCCAAAGCATCCTTTGGGTCTGACAAAAATGACTGCAAAAAACCCACCCCCGAAGCAGGATTTTCTGCCTTGGTTTATGAATTACCTGCAGTGGCCTTAGAACTACTTTTTCCTTTGATTTTAAGTATCAATTTTATTTTCACTAACATTTTGTATCCATGCCAGCATAGCATATGTATTCTCCCCATAACAGTTTTATTGCATTATTTTATTTACTTCCTACCTTGCAAGGTGTGTTGATAGGTAAACCTCTTATTTCTTAGTGCAAAAGCCTGATCTCTTTGATGGATGTTTCTTGAACTCTCTTTGTTTGCAAACAGTGCCTGGGATTCAAAAAACATGACCAACCAAGCTGATGAAACTGCAAAGAGCCTCACACCACTGTCAGTCCCACATCCCGTGCAGGAAGTTGTCATTAGTTTGTTTTCAGTTGTTTTTCTTTTTGTAAGCTCAGTTTTTCAGGACCTGCACGTTTAGAAGAAGTCAGTGCATTGTGGAGATAAATAAGTGATAACAATGTGAAAACTCTGCCACGTGGGAGTGAATATGGACACATGTGGAGATGATCAGGAATTTTAATCACAGTGTACTTCATTTTGTGCTAATTTTCAAATCTCTACAAGCCAATAGCTATTGGGGGGCCAGATGGATCTTCCTGTGTTAAATTCCGGTTCCTCTCTTTGACCTGTGCTGGATCTTCTCTGTGGGGTCTGTGCTAAATTCTCCTGGTCATTTTACAGATTGAGCATTTTATTGACGTTTTGCTGCTTCTTTTGTTTTAATGTCATCAGTCCATTTCAGAGCGCTTGATCTTCACCGGAAAATAAAAATCACTGAAAGACAGGGCTGAAAACCTGTTGGTGTTTGGGGTGTGCTTGGTTAGGCAGCACCCCAAATCCTGAGGGTGGGATTACTGGTTCTCTAATTACTGTAATTACTGGTTTAGTAATCCCTAATTAACGGTTCTGTCCTGGACTGGGCTCTGGGTTGGAGAGCTGCTATTTTAACACCAATGGATCAGTTTCTGGTGTAATGAGAGCAGTTCTACTACAACAAAAAGGACCTGTTGGATCACAGAGCATCCCTGAAACAGCTCTGAGCAAGTGACAGTCTCTTTCTTCCATCCAGCACTGAGGACACCAATGTTTGTGGAGATCCTTCAGCCTCTGGCATGCAGAAATGAGCTGGCATAAAAGCATTTTGGCAACCTTTTTAGTTGCCAGAGAACAACCTGTTCCCCGAGCACTGATGAGGCAGGACAGGTATTCCTGCATGGATTTTGATTTTTCCACATGTGATAGACCCTGAGGGAGTGTGCCTTTGATTTTTTCAGCCCTGATTGCACGGAGGAGGCTGCTTAAGGAGCAATTTCCTATTCAAAGTGGGAAGCAGGATGGAATCTGGCCATTTAGCCTTTTCTTCTACGAGGGAAAAAAGGTGCAATTTTGAGCACATTAAGCAGCGTCACTGAATTACAGAGCAGGGAGTTATAAAAAGATATGAAAAAGTTCTCCCTGCCTACTTATGTGGGCAGGTCTGGCTCTTCACAGCCTCGTGGAGCAGTAAAAGGTTAACACTTAGTTGATTTTTGCACCATGGGGATGCAAGGCAAGGCTTTGTGGTTTTCTGGTCCTGTTCTATGGAAATCTGGAGTTCCAGCTGGTGTCCCAGGATCCCAGGCTGAGCAGCAGGGGAAGCAGATCCTGCAGAGGATGAGGAACAAGGACCATAGGCTTCTTTGCCTCCACGTGCTAAAAGAGGAGTGAGGACATGGAGCAGATGGGCAGCCAAGACAAGTAGAAAAGGTGATTACACAAAAATTGTCCACACCTGGGGAATGATAATACCTAAAAGTTTCAGCAAAGGCCAATATGAACATGAGGAGGGAACAAGATGATGAAAGGGAATGAGAAAGTCCAAAGAGAGGCAAAACTCAGAGCTTTTATTGATCACCAAAGAAGAAAAGTCAATTATATCCATCCTGGAGATGTGGAAGGACTCCCACAGGGAACTGAAAATGGAAAAGTACCATGAACCCAAACCTGACTTGTGTAGGGAGACTTGGCAGGATACGGTACCTTCATGTGGTGCTGCTCGTATCACCCTGCTGGGCTCTGCAGTATCAAAGACCTGAGATATCCAGAGGCAAAGGAAAAATTGTAAGTGCCATCGCCTTCCATTTGCTGTGTGGGCTGGGAAAGCAGGGGAGTAGGGAAACCCTCTGTGCTCAGTTGATGGCTGGGTTTGTAACTGAAACTTCAATTTACAAACCAGTTTATTGACAAAAAGAGCTGATTTTTTGTGTTTCATAGAGAAACCCAGAAAGTCTCACATCGACCTAGTGCTGCATCTCCACTAATAAACCAAACAGAGCCAGAAAACAGGTTATTATTGACCAGACAGTCTAATTTTTAATGTTTCCTCACACACCTTCAGTCTATGGAAGACTAAGAGTCTTCCAAATAATATCAGGGAAAGCATAAACTTGACCTGTTTTGGGGCAGGAGGCTCTCAGACTAGTCTTGCTCAATTTTTTATTATAAAAGATGAAGGATCAAGGTCCTTGCAAACGTCTCAGGGTTACTTAGCTACTCTGGTGTGATGCTGTTGGAAGCTGCTGTGTGAAATCTAAAACATACACAGACAGAAAAGACTGATTATCCCAAGAAGTTACTGACCTGCAGGAGTTACTGAGCTGCTGTCCTGGAGGCTTGGAAATCAATTTTTTCCTTCTCTCTTTCTTCCCCTCTCTTCCCTCTCTTCCCTCTCTTCCCTCTCTTCCCTCTCTTCCCTCTCTTCCCTCTCCTTCCTTCCTTCCTTCCTTCCTTCCTTCCCTCCTTCCCTCCTTCCCTCCTTCCCTCCTTCCCTCCCTCCTTCCTTCCCTCCTTCCCTCCTTCCTTCCCTCCTTCCTTCCCTCCTTCCTTCCCTCCTTCCTTCCCTCCTTCCTTCCCTCCTTCCCTCCTTCCTTCCCTCCCTCCTTCCCTTTCTCTCTTTCCCCATTAGAGATTATATTTGAAACCCTCTAAGGAAGGTACAGAAAATAAGAACAAAAAGTTCCATCCCAGCCTGTCAAGGATGTGAGACCCTGTTTTCCTAAGCAAGAAAATGCCCAAGGATGAATCTCCTTAGGACATTCCTCACACCCTGCCCTGGTTGTATTTAGATGACACACAAAATCAAAATACAAAATTGTCACTTTAATGGTGTCTGACCATTTCACATTCCTTCTTAAAAGAAGGAAATTCCTTCAAGTGGAATGTTCAGCAAGAGCACCCAAAATAGGACCTCTTAATTCCCTATCCAGCCTTGGCTTCGAGCTTCGGACTCCTCCCAAGCATATTTCATGTGAGGCTCCAGGCAGTCTCACTCCAGTAACGGGACACTTGATGGCTTGGCTGGGTTGCCTATCCCAGGCTTGTTTGGAAAGACAACAGGTAGAGAGACAGGCCGAGGGCTGCAGTCCAGATCCTTCCAGAATTCCCAGGGAGCTGATCCCTCAGCCCGCGTGCGGCCCGGTGACATTAATGAGTCGAGTTATATGAAACAAAGTGAAAACTGGTTTTGTTTAGGCAGTGGTTTCAAGGGATGAGATCATGGGGTGACTGAATACACCAAGTGTGACTCACCAGGGTCTCACACAGCAATGATCACATAGCTGAGCTCCCAGCTCACATCTGCTGGAATAAATCCCCACGCCAGGGCCAGCTCGCTGGGCACAACTGTTCCCTGACCCTGTTTATGAAGCCATCTTTATTGGATGCAATTTTTGCCAGTCCCTTCCGAGTCTGGATAAATTATTCGTGCTCTTCCTTCTGCCTGAAGCCAAGGGAATGATTCTCCTGGAGGGATGGGAGCACCAGGCACAGGAAAGAATTGCATAGGAGCTGAAGAACTATGAAACCTGTGCAAAGGACAGAAGTGGAGGACTTCTACAGAAGAAAGGTCATAGAATCATAGAATATCCTGAGCTGGAAGGGACCCACAAGGACCATCCAGTCCAACTCCTGGCCCTGCACAGACACAACAACCTCACCCTGTGCATCCCTGGGAGCGTTGTCCAAACCCTCCTGGAGCTCTGGCAACCTCGGGACTGTGCCCATTCCCTGGGGAGCCTGGGCAGTGCCACAACATGCTCTGAGGGAATTTTCCTAAAATCCAACCTAAACCTCCCCTGACACAGTGTTGTTGCAGTTTTGGGTGCTAAAATAGAAGAAAGATTTATAGCACCTGAAAATATGCACAAACCTGAACAATTTCCCAGGAGAAGGGGAGGAATGAACATGGCACTGAGGGAAATCTGCATCTGCCTGCAGCTGGTCTCTCTGCAGGAGCTACAGAAGTCATCCAGCTTCTGTGGATGATGGGAGAGGAGAGCCGTGCCTTCACAAGGATCTTAGAGACCTTTAGAAGAATCCCTTAACCACTTATTTGAGCCTTGGTTTCCTGGATGTCAGGAAATGCTGCAAATCCCAGTCTGGAGGTAAACCTTGGAGACTTGAAAGGTGTTTCTGTTGGATTACAGAGATGACAGATGACACTGACAGATGATTCTCTGCATGGGAGGTTACAAGGAAGAGGTAGTTCAGTATAAATGTGTTGAACTGTGTGCTAGGACTCCCTTTGAACAAAGAAAAACAAGGTGTTGATTGAAAGAGGATGTGGGAGTAAAAGAAGTTATTCAGGAGGGACACAACTGGTTGCAGCCACTTTGGAGGGCAGAATTGAGTTGTCTGACATGATGCAGGTGCAGGAGTGCAGCCAGACCCTTTTCTCTTCTGGAGGACAATATTTTACCTATTTTATCAGATTAGGAGCAGACTTTCCTTGCCTCCATAGGTATCAAGGCCCCAGTCTCTGGTGAGATTTCAGAGCACTGCTGCACCCTGTAAACAAACCCCATCTCTCATCATGAAGGAAGACATCATATGGAAATTTCCACCTCTTATTGTCTCTGCTGCTCCTTTCTGTATATTTTGTCTCCAGTGAGCGATAAGAGCATCCTGACAGCGCTTGAGATGCGAGCTATGAAAAAAATGTGTCTTGGGATTTCGATCTTCCTTGGGACATTTGCTTGCAAACATCTGCCTGTTTGTGCAATCTGGCTTCTTGCAGCAGCAAACTCCTTCTTCAGAAGCATTTTGATGAACCCTGGGACAAGCTTGACTCTGGCAGTGGTGCTGTGCCTGTCCCCAGAGCAGGGGGAGGGATGGGAAAGGGGGGTGGCTGTGGCAGATGCAGGGAAGTGGCTCCGACCTTCCCGTAGTTTCAGGGGGAGGATATTGGCAGAGGGTTTCCCTTGGGCTTCATCCACACCATCCCTGCCTCTCTGTATTGGCAACAGCATAAACAACAACCGCTGTAAATCAGAAAACTCGCAGCTGCATCCTCCAAGGGGACAAGGCAGTGAAATCACCTTGCAGGTTGTTACAGGCAGAAAACCAGAGATTCGTGGAATCATGGAGTGGTTTGGGCTGGAAAGGACCTTAAAGACCATCTCATTCCGCCAGGGACACCTTCCACTATCCCAGGTTGCTCCAAGCCCTGTCCAGCCTGGCCTTGGACACTTCCAGGGATGGGGCGGCCACGGCTTCTCTGGGCACCCTGTGCCAGGGCCTCAGCACCCTCACAGGGAAGAATTCCTTCCCAATATCCCATTTTAACCTGCTCTCTTTCAGTTTGAGGGCAGCTGAAGCACGGCATGACTGGCCGAGAGCAGGGCTGCCTCCTTGTCCCACTGCAACTCAATTCACCTTCAGCAGGTCCTGTCAGCTGCTCTGCACACTCCCATTCAAAATTCACAAATAACACACCAAAACCACTGTTCCCTCTTTGAGGGGCAGAAACCCCGTGGGTGTGGGTGAGCAGATCGGTGAAAGGGCAGATGGACTGATGCAGCTGTGCTCCATCAGTTCAGGGTTGGAGGGATGATGCCCCAACAAGTGCAAGCTGGGTTCTCTCATATCCTAAATCAAAATTAGAGGAGGACTCGAAGACTCCTGCTCACTGCAGTCCTGAGTATCTCGCTTTGCAAAGCTACTGATGAACTCTAATCTCATGAGCAAAGATTTATCTGGCCTTTCACCATCTGCCCTGATGAAAGATGGGGTGAAATACCTCATTACCAGGAGTTTCACACTCTCCCATGAGGCTTCCTTAGTGCCTTCAACCAGTCACTGCTGACGCTTCCCAGAGCTGCACAGAATCGTTATTCTCATTTTCCATTATTCTCATTTTCTATTATTCCCATTTCACAGGTAAGGCACCAAGAAGAGGTTACTGGGGCTGCTCCTCTCCCTTAACTTTTAGAAATCTGAAATGAGATGTCCCACCCTAAGCCAGTTACTGTGACCTTCCTTTAGAGGGGAAAAAGGAGAAACAGGTGCCTCCAGGGGAGAATTCTCCTGACAGACTGATGAGAACCCAGTTTAGGAGGAGATGCCTCACCCTCTACTGTGTCTGGATAGCTTTTCATGGATGCTAAAGCAATCCAAGGATGGCTAACTTGTATATTCTCACCAGACTCACCTGCTGAGTCTGGAACAGACCTGAGTAACTCCAATCCCACATCCTTATTTTCCAGGGTTACTCAGCTTTGTCTCAGCACTTAGCAGCATGTTGAGGCATCGAGGCAGGCATTTAGGCTCTGCTCCCAGCTGACTCAAGCCCAGGCCTGTCTTTTATCTCATTAAAAGAAACTAAACTGAATGTTGTGCTGGGAATATGGAGAAGGAGGATTTGTGTGGTCTCCAGTGTTGCATCAAGCTGCTACAAACAACTTGTTTCAACAGCAAGTACCTGTGACCACGCAGCTGAGCAACTCTGCTTTCTGTCAGTGCAGCTCTGCTTTGGTGCTGGTCTCTCTTCTGGGGTTATCTTGCTTTCCTCTGTGATCTGACACAGCCTCCCACGGCAGATTAAAACCTAGGAACTGTTGGCTTTGACAAAATACTGGCTTGGCTCGCTGCAGGGAAGCATGGATTCACTCACTGTGGAAGGAGAGACAGGGAATGCTTCTCTTTTAATGTTTTCTGTCTTCTGCTTGGTGAGAGGCTCTTCCTCCTTCCTCCAGGACAGAGCTGTACCTGTTCCAAGATCCCCTGATGGCTACATCACCCCGTAACCTCAGGGCTGCCATCCTACAAGAGCATGAAAAAGCCTCTGAAAAAGCCCCAGCCAGGCAGATGCAGCAAAATGAGAGGCACATTCTCTCTGATTAGGTCATAAAATCACAGCCAGTTCCTAATTTAGCCTCACATTTACAACCTGCCTCCAGCTTCTGGTCTGCCTTCCTGAAGTTACCATTGATTCTCACCAGATCTTTCTCCACTCACTTGGGCTTCGCTCCAGAAAACTTTGCTTCCCTCTGTATCCAAACAGGGGTGGAAGGTGTCCATACTGCTGAGTCTGTTTGCCCTGGGCCATTTGAAAAAAAAAAGAAGAAAGAAAAAGAGATACGATTTAATCCTTGATATTAGCTCCTTCCATTTAGAACAGCTCAAGAGGGTGGATGAAGACAACACAGAGACCACACAGCTGAATGGACAAGAGTTGCATGAGCCAAAAATGACAAATTATGTGAAAATTTAATAACTAAGAGCTGTTTCTCCTCAATAGTTCTCCCTCCCTCCATCTTCATGTAACTGAGATCTACTGGGAGTCACTGCCCAGAAGAACTTGAGGACAATTTAACAACATAGGGCAATGCCCTTGGAGGATGGGTCAGCTCTGGGACAGCAGCAAGTCCAGCAGGAACATTTTTATTTACTGGGAAAGGCTCAGTGACAAAGGATGGAAGTGAAAGAAGAGCAGAAATTTAAGCATGGGTGACTGACGCCCTGGCTGAGTAGTTGAGCAGTGTGTCTGGAAAAGTGAACTGATATGGAATTTTTCCTACTTTCTCCCCAGCTAGAGGAGTGTTTTATATCCCTGCTCTACTTTTATACCCCCAGTTTGTGCCCTACTTTTTCATTTGTTGAATGACAATGCTGAAAACATCAAAATACGGATTAACTTGGAGAGCCCTGGAATAAAACTTTTGGTTAGAAGGTCCCTTCCGAGGTTAAATTTCACTTTCATCCAGGTTTCTCTTTTCATGCTGATTAGTTTTACTAATTCTAATCCCTGAACACTATATTTATTTTTATTTTGTTACATATTTGGGAAAAAAAGGAATTTTTGTCATTTACGTATCTGAGCTGTCACAAACCAAATTCAAGAGGACTCATTAATGATTCTGATCATTAATCTTTTTGACAGATGTGGACAAAACATGCACTTCCAATAGATGGAGAAGAATTTTACTCTTTGCTTTCTTTAATGCATGGCAGAAAACATCTGGCTGACATCAGGGCATGCAAACCCTGCTCTTACAAAAGCATCTGGCAAGGTGGACTTATTACACAGAGTCTCACTTGATTAGCAGTAATTAAATCTGAGTGCAGATCTCAGTGTTTATATGCCGACATCAGCTTGGAATGAAAATCAAAACCAGAGGCTATTCCTGTTTTATCTGGTTGGTGCAACCGTTCCCATCAGCTGGGGATGAGTTGTCCACCCTGACAAGAGAAGCTCAGCTTGATGAATTGAGGTCCCCAGGGCAAGGAGCATCAATCAGGGAGGAAATCATCAAATCATTGTGGTTGTTCTGCTGACTTATTGCATGCCCGCTCTTCCTTGCTGTCTGAAAAGGTAGACTGAAGGGTGTTTGTAGCACAGTCCTTCCTGATAAATTTTTCTGGAGGCTTGTAGGATGAGAGCTTGACACAGTTTGAGTCATTTTCTGGTCTCATTGTGCCATGGGTATGGATTCAGAAACTGGAGGCTGAATGTGTGAGAGTGAAGACCTACCCAGAACTGGAATAAAAGCCAATTTCCCCCTCTCATCTTTTCTCTTAACATCTCCCTAAAGAGAGCAAAACTCAGTGACAGTTCTGTGTTGGGTGACTCGGGGGGGTTGTGACAAAAAGGGGAAAACACAGAGCTTTCCTTTTCCTGCTCCATGAAGAGCTCTCAGCAGCCCCTTCCCCTCCTTGGCACAGAGAGGTTTACCCTGCCTCCCTTTACTGCTGGCTCTTGCTCTGTGCTGCTTCATGTTCTTTTTTAAGCCAAAACCAAACCAAAGTCAACTTTGCCCACTCACAAATTGTAGTTTTTGTTTAGCGTGCACCAAAGCTTTGCATGTAAAAGGAATTGCAATCCGGAACTTGGAGTTTTTTTGACAGCATGGCATTTTCTGCTCAGTCTGGATGCAATGATGTCAGTTCCCTTTCAGAGGATCCAGTACCAAGTGCTGGCTAGGATCCAGATTTTATTGTGTGGATGCTTTCCGTGACACACGAATGAATGTTATGCTGATAATGGCAAGCTTAAAAATTGAGCAAGCACGGTTTGGTCTGTGAGAAGAAAGCAGCACCTTCACCTAAAGATAACGCAGAAATGAGCCAGAGACATCATTCTCAACAAATATTATTTCCCATGGGCAGACAAGTGGTGAGATGACAAGTTGCCCTAAAAGTTGGGCTCCAGGAAGAGTTGTCTGTGAGGTGGGCTGGAGTCTCTCATTCCTGGAACCCATTGCCTTTGTGAGGCAACTTTGAGCTGGTGAGTAGGGGAGGTTTCTGAGACGCCTTCATGGACCTCTTCAGAGCATCAGAGAATCATTCAGGTTGGAAAAGCCCTCTAAGATCCTTGAGTCCAACCGTTAACTCAGCACTGCCAAAGCCACCACTGATCCACATCCCCAAGTGCCGCATGGACAAGGCCTTTACACCCCTCCAGAGATGGGGACCCCACCACTGCCCTGGGCAGCTGTGCCAGGGCTGGACAGCCCTTTTGGTTCAATTAAGTCCCAAAGCTTCAGTTATCCTGTGTCATTCCTACATCTCCCTGGGGGCAGTCGCCAGTTTGAGAAGGTCCCTGATGTGTCAGGTTGGAGGATGGGGTGTGCTCACAATTTACAACCTCTTTGGGCTATGACCTTGTCTCTCTTCAAAGGTTTGTGCTTTGACAATTGGTTTTTTTTTTTATTTCTTCATATTTTAGAGGATGGCGCCAGACATACATGGAGGTCA
Source organism: Falcunculus frontatus (assembly GCA_013398115.1). Classification (NCBI taxonomy): domain Eukaryota; kingdom Metazoa; phylum Chordata; class Aves; order Passeriformes; genus Falcunculus; species Falcunculus frontatus. Next base: position 161,517 of record VZRV01006385.1, on the reverse strand, counting down.
TGTTTTGTTTTGTGCCACCCCAACACCTGTGGGTTGCTTCATACTCAGTTCATAATTAGGAGACCAACTTCCTTTGGCTAGGGGAAGGGGAGTAAAGGCTGCAGGTGTTGCTTCAGAGCAGATGAATCAGACTATGATCCTTCCAAATTCCCCATTTTGAGGAATAATTGTCTTCCAAAAACAACATAGAAGCCACTACCTGCATCTGTTAACTGCCTACAGCAGGGTCTGTAGAATATCCCCAAGAAGGGATTTCCTTTGCCTGAAAGAAATTTCCTGGAAAAATAAAGTTCTCCCAAAGCATTATTTCACTAAAATCCACTCTTCTGCTGTGGAAGTCCCTGTGGCAGAAGCAATGATGCAACGCGTTGGAGGCACTGTAATAGGGCTGCTTCAGAACCAGATTGTTCATTTGTTCAGTTTGTGTTTCAGGGCAGCCTCAGGGAGAAATCCTCAGGCACCCTCCAGCTTCCTTCTCTCACAGAAATTTTGTCTGAAAAAAGGCAGACCCCCTGGCTTTGTGCCACCTTTTTTCATCCCTCTGGATATGTGAACACTGAGATGTGCACAAAGGTATGGGCTTCACTGGTGCTGAAAGAATAAGGACTGGCAACTTGATTGCCTGATTTATTGACCTTTGCTGAGGTTACACTGACCTCAGATGCTCCTTGGCTGTGCAGCAGACTCTTGTCTGCCTGGCACATGTGGGCCCTGGATTAAACAGGTTGTTTTGAATAGAGTACAAAGGACTACACGAAGGCAAATGATGAGATCTTTCCTGATCCAGCCAAGGAGACGCAGCCAAGCCTGCTGACGTCGGGATGGAGCACTATCAGCCTGCACCAGCTGAGCCTCTGGGCCTTGTGATTTCCAACCCTCTTCAGCCTGACAGCTGTAAAATTGCATTAGTGGAGTTAGAGGCATCTGGGTTATGAATTTCAGCTGACTAACAATGGGCAAGGATCTTTCCCACACCCACCGGAGAGGTCCATGGAGCACAGCTGGAAACCGCTGGTGAGTCAAGACTAGAGGTTCTCTGCTTTCACTGACACTTACACCAATCCAAACACATGGAAGACTTCCAATTTCTCTCAGAGTAAACAAAGGGAAACACAAAACCCCATTATTTTCTATGGCTCTTTGTTCATGGAGTATTTTTAGTCCAGCTGACAATCTTTTTGCGTATCCAAAGTGTTTAATTAAATACATTCATCAAAATGAAGACTCCAAGGAAATTTTTGTGAGCATTACTCTGTCCAGCATTACTCTGTCTCCTTGCAATGCCAATTTCACATGTCACTTTGGGAATCCAGAAATGGGTTTATTATCTTATTTCACTTTCAGAGTTCAATAATTTACAAAAAAAAAATCATCACATCTATCTGTCAGTTCTGGAAACAAAGCTCTTCCCATGGTCACCACCACTCTTTAATACAGGGAAGTGTGCAGAAGTAGAGAGAGGAGACACAACATCCGTTGAGAAAAAAATCCTGTACTTTTAGGATGCATTTATGATGCACGAGGTGCTTCTTAGACCACTTCCAGATTGTTTCAACTCCAATCCAATTTGTTTCTTCTGCAGGCTCCTATCAGTTTGCTGAAGTGAAACAGAGCAGGAGTATCTGGAGAAACATCAGGAAAAGCAGCTGGACAGGTGGCTAAAATAAGCTTAATCTTCCACAGTAAATCCACACTTAAAGGTTTATGAAGAGGTAAAAGGCAGACGTGATGTGCTGACCACATCCACAGATGACGTCTGTGCTAGAGCTTGTAATGGCCCCGTCCCAAAGTGATGCTTCTCCATCCACACAATTAATTTATCATATTCCTTCTTGAAAATTAATTGGCTCAGACGTGGCAAGTGCTGTGTCAGACCCATGAGTTTTCCCTATGGCTCAACTTCATCAAATTCCAGAATGAAGGGCAAGAACACCCCTGTTGGGCACTCCAGTTGCCCATATGGCAGTACCAGTGCTGCTGCAGGTTCAAGCTTGGACAGAAACGCTGGATAAAACAAGAGGTCTGTGTCCAAAGGGCTTAAATTCCACCTCTAGACCATCTTACTGGCACTCATGGGCTCTTCACCAGACAGGCTTTGGGCTTTGATATCCAAAAATAGCCCATGACATCACTGGAGTTTTAAAAGTCTTCTTGTTTCCTTTTGGAATCACTTGAAAATTCTCTTTTAAAGCTCTCCATCATGGAGACCCATCTCATTCCTTGAGACTGTGATGTTTCGGAAGCAGTGGCGTGTGAACAGTGGCACGGAAGGAAGGGAAAGACTTCAAACCCACTGTAACTGTGGAGCAATCCAGGCTAAAGCAACCTGCTTTTTTTATTCCTTTTTTTGCCTTGGCAGCCAAAAAGCCAAGCAACAGCACTCATGTTCATCAATTCGATTGAAAGCACAAGATTTACTTTCTCCCAAGCTTAACCTCCAGGCTGTGTGGAGTTCTGAAATTGCAGCCTGGCACAGGGCCAGCTCTAAATAACAGCTCATCCTTTCAGCTTGTTTCCAAAAAAAAACCCAACAAAACAAAAACAAACAAAACAAGAAAGCTCCACCCATCCCCTCTGTAATTCCAGGCATAAAAATGTTCAGGGCTGGCTGCTCCAGGATTTCCAGGAGATACAAGAACACAGTGGATACAAGCAGAGTGGACACTGATACTCTTTGACCTTCCCTGTTTCCCACTAAATGTATATTGAATATTAGAAGGTGTAATGGTCTCTGTCCTTTTTTGCCTCATGTGGGGTTCAGTAGGCGGACAATAAAAGCACAGCATAAAGCCCAGCTTGAGGAAAATGTTCATTTTCAGCTCTGAAAACTGGTATCTCCTAGAAGATGGCTGGAAAGAATTGAGACAACTTGTCCTTCCACATGTTGGAGCACCTCATCAGAAGGTTAGAATTCCCTTGAGGTCCCTGTTTCCCTGGATCTGGCCGAGCTCCAGACCGTCAGCTGGGATCAGGAGTTTGGGCTACCTTGAAGGAGCCCAAAGTGTTTTGTAAACTGCAAACGACAAAGAAATGCAGCTGCCCCAAGGTTGGGAACTACATACAATAAAACAACAAAAACCCTCAATCCAGTTAAATCCTAAAATGTAGACAGAAGAACAAAATATCACATAGTCCAGTGAGTTTTATTTTCATTTCAGAGAATGGTTGCTAGCAGAGGTGAATGTTCACTGGGTGGGTTGGGGATTTGCCGGTGCAACTCTGCATAGAGTTCAAAGCTGTAAATTGGCTTTACAAGTCACAGACCAGGTGCAAAAGAGGAGGAAAGGTGGCTCTGTTTATCCTTTTTTCAACCTATAAAAGTACGTATTTATATGAAGCAGCAGCAGTTTTATGATGGAAGTCTGTTTCATATGAGAAAACATCAATTTTTCTGGTGGAAGTGTCAAAGATAGAATGTGTAATATCACAGTTTTCCTCATGTTTTCTCACAGATTTTCTGTTTGAGAAACAGGCAATTCACTGAAATCAGGTGCTTCCTGTAAACAGTTTTGATTGCACAAAATTGGTTCACTCCTGAATAGAAATCCAAAATAAACCTACTTTTATCTAGTAAGGCAAAATTTGATCAACTGAAACATGGAATAAAGGTATAATAATAGGAAAAATCATTCAGTTCTGCATAGAACAAAATCCTGCTTCACCAATAAAGATCCATCTGAATAATTACGTGCAGTGTTTTATTTCAGGTTTATGCCCCCAGACTTTGTTGAGCCCATCAAGGAGGTGTGACACACTTTGAGGGAGCCCAGCTCCTCCCCTGCAGGTTCCATGGAAGGGACCAAAGAGTCACCTGGAATAAAAAGCTGCTCAGATTTACAGAAGTTATAATTTTTTTGTCTTTGTTTTCATGGATTTAGAACACCATCCACCTGTATTTTCTTGTATGGCTTTGTGGAGTAATTTTGGTGTCTGGCCTTTGCAGAGGTCTCTTAATAGGTTGTGTTTGAGGTGAACTGGGATATTGTCACCAGTCAGGGAGTAGTTTGTGGGATAGAGGCTGGCAAAAATTGTGGAAGAGGAAGGTCAGTGTCAGGACAGGGGTGGGAAAAGATGGACCATGACCAGTCTGAGGAAGTGCCCAGTGAACCATCCCTGGAAGTGTCCAAAAAACATATGGATGCGGCACTGGAGGACATGTTTTTATGGGAAACATGGTGGTGGTGCTGGGTTGACAGCGGGACTTGATCTTAAAGGTCTTTTTCAACCTCAGTGATTCCGTGGTTCCATGATTCTGAGCTGGTCAGGTCTACCAGGATCCATGGGATGAGATTCCAGAGGGGAACGAGGCAGCAGAGGGGGTGTATGAGCAAGGAGAAACGTGTGGGAGCAGAGCAAAGGTGAAACAACAGGATGTGGCAGAACAAGGATAACACTCTTGGGATGGTGAGGCCACTGCTCCTTGGAGCTGAGGTCTGCATGAAGGAACCCTGGAAGTGCTCTCAGAAAATCAGGAAGGGAATATCAGAGGAACTCTGGAGAGCTGGGTATGTGCTTGCATCTCTGTAGAAGTTCAAACAGTGCCAGATAGAGGCTGGTGTGGGCCAAATGGGAAAACAGCTTTCTTGTTTCGAACAGAAAAATAATTGCTGCTTGCTAAAGCTGCTGCTTCCACACCCACTGCAGCCCTCAGGGGTGATGCCTCTCTCTCTTCTGCTCGCTTTGCTGCAAATCATGGCAGCTCTTCTTGGTTTTCCAAGATCCCAACAGGGGACCCAGATGCTTCTTTTGGCAGCTGCAGAAATATTAATGTAAGGAATTTACAGGCCTCAGCCCTGTCCTTGGGGCAGCTCACTGGGTTCACAGTGTCTACAAGCACATAAGGGCATCACCAGCTTGTGTTTCTCCCTTTGCAACACGAAGGGGTGAAAAAAAACCTCAGTTGTTCAGTTCTGTCACCTCACTGAGCACTCCTGCACCTGGGGAGGACCAGCCTTGTGCACCTGAGGCATCAGTTTGTGCTGGGAAGCAGCATGGCAGGAAAGGATCTGGGAATCTTCATGAGAACCAGATCTGCCCCCTTCAACTCGCATCTACCTGCTACTAAAAAAGTACAGTTACTTTTTCCTTGCCGAATCCGAATGCTATTTTATTTTCTTTTCTTCTCCTTCCTCCCCCATCACCACTTGAATTTCTGGAGCAGATCTAAGAAAGTTCAGAGAGACAGCTGTGTGCTGTGGGTGGGGGTGTGGGTGTGATAAATGCACACCACACAGGCAAACAGGTAGATAAAAAATAGTATAAATAAAACACCAACAGCCTCCCTTTGTCGCCTCCTTCATCACTGCATTTTACAATTCGGGGAGATTATTTTGCGGAATGTTTGACATCAGTTTGATACACGTTCCCATGGCAACAGGTCTTTCTCAAACTTGCTGTTTTGCTTTGGTTATTTCTCGAAATATCTTATTCTTCTTTATTTTGGGAGTTTGGTCAGGCTAATCCTGCCAGAGTTCAAAGAGCGTTTGGACAATGCTCTCAGGCACAGGGTGGGATTTTTGGGGTAGTTCTGTGCAGGGCCAGGATCCGGACTGGATGATCCTTGTGGATATTCTGTGGTTCTATGATTGTGCTACCCCTCATCTGTCACAGATGGAAAACAGAAGAAATGACTCATTTCCACCGGGAATCTGGAGTTCAGCTCCTCAGTCAGGGCAGGGGCATCACCCCTCTGGTTTTTCGTCTTCATTTTCTCCTTAAATGATATCCCACGATCCCACCCTTTCACACTTCATCCCCATGTCATTATTAAAAATAAATCCTGCTCTTGAGCCTCAGTGTGGACTGCATGGTGTTGTGGGATGGGGATGAGGAACTTTATTTCATGACCCCTAATATTTTTAATAACCCATAGGCTCTCTCCACTTCCGTTTCCTGCCTCTGATGGTGTTCCACCAGAAGGAAGAATACAGCCACAGGACTCTGTTGTTGTGAGGAGCAAATACATAGCTCAGCAACGCAGAATTTGCTGCTTGTGCATGTGATTGCATCCACCAGCAGGAACCTTCATCACAACACCAGCACTAAGGAGAAGCTTTTTTGTTTAATGACCTAAATACGAATTTGGGAGCCATCGTTCCAAAACTGCCATGGCACAGTCATGTCACCGAATGGCCAGGCTGGGGGTGCCAAGGAATCCGTCTGAAGCGTGTGAAGGGGCCGATACCAGAGGGACAGGAAATGGTGAGGGTGTTCCCGAGGGAATAAACACGGAGTGGATCAGGAAAAGTTTCATAGCAGTGAAAGCTGCTTGGCTGCACAGCCAGCTCCCAGAGGAAGTCCTCTTGGAGGATCTCCAGACTTTTGCATGTGGGTGCACAAGCTGCATGAGAACACACGTTGGATAATGTTGTTATTGATGATGGTTTTCATGATGGTGCTAAACAAATGAGTGCGGGAAAGATAATTAATAAAAACTTCTGCACGAACACAAGGGCTACGAAGAGCCATAGCCAGGCTGGGCAGGGGTCAGCAATAAAACTCTCCTTCCCTCATGCTTTACCAGCCTCTTGAATGCGCTTCTGGGACATTCACCCCAAAAAGATCAACAGTCACATCCTTGCCTCCCAAAAAAAAGCAGGTTAAAGAAATCTGGTGGGGTTTGGAGAGCTGACTCCTGGCCTTTGTGGAATGTCCTTCAGAGACAGCCTTGGGAACCTGCCAGCACTATCCAGGTTTTCAGGATGGGATGATTGAATGCCTCTGGCAGTGATGCTTTTTGGCTAACAAACCAAAAATGCTTGTAGGGTCTGGGTGAAATATTTAAGAAGAAAAAAGATAGAAAAGCACAAGAGCGAGAGCAACAGGCTTGCTGCAGAAACTCCTTCTCGGGCAGCTGGAAACCTCTTTAGAAACACCCTCTTCTATGATGTTATAGAATCATAGAATTATTTAAGTTGGAAAACCTCTCTAAGATCATGGAGTCCAACTATTCCCCCAGCACTGCCAAGGCCACCACTGACCCATGTCCCCAAGTGCCACATCCACGTGGCTTTTAAATCCCTCCAGGGATGGGGACTCCAACTCTGCCCTGGGCAGCCTGTTCTGATCTTTGACAACCCTTCCTGTGAAGAAATTTTCCCTAATGTCCAATCTCATATTCACGTGGCACAACTTGAGGCCATTTTCTCTTGTTTTATCACTTGCTACCTGGAGGAAAAGACTGATTCCCAAACTCCAGTCCCTCAAATCTGTCTAGAAGGTCCCCTGGAGCTGCAGGGTGGGCAGGGAGTAGAGGCACTAGAGAAAGATTTATTAGCAGAAGACACTAAGGAAATAAAAGCAGAACTCCTGTGCATAGTAAGTTTTGCACTTTTGCAAGCTCGTTGTTCTCCTTATATTCTCCATACTATTTGTTGGAAGTGATTAAATCAGCTGCTTTATTTCAGGTAGAGAATGAGGACTTCTATGTAATTTTAGAAAGCTCACAGGGAAGTCATCAAAAAAGCAAAAAGAAGAAAAATCTTACGCTAACTCAAGCAAAAATGTCTTTCCTGTCAGTCTCAGCTCACTCAGTGGGTCTTTCTGGCCTTGAAACTCATCAAGAAGTTACCACTTGAAAAGGTGGAAATGCCCTTTTTTTGTGAAATAACTTTTTATAGGAAGTGATGCAAAAGCAGGCAAGCAAGGATGCGATGGGACAGGAACTGTGTGTTGAGTAATTTGACTTTTTTTCTTAATTCCCTCCAATTTCAGGTGTTTTCATTATGTATGGCAAAACAATGGCTCAGAACTTTGTCTATTGTCTGCCACTTTTTCTTTTTTTCCCCAGAAAAAAATGGGAAAGATTAATTTTGGGAGCTGAAACCAGCTGGATTTGAACCTTTCGGTGCCCAGGTGTTTAACGGCTTTTCTTAACAATGAAATTTAATTGGTGTCCTTAACACCTTCCCAAAATGAAGAGTTTGTCGAAAGAGAAACTTGACATGGGACCTGCTCTGTGCAAGCTGCTCCTTCATGTCCCCAGGGCTTCCTTCAAATCCAGTCACCCATCCCTGGCACTGACAGGGTCCTGTTGATGATGGGCATGACCAGCCCTCAAACACCATTTATTCTTGCATTTACCCAGTCCTGTGAGGCAGAGCAAGGACTGGAACAAAGGTGCCACTGATGTCACCACTGAGCACTACAGACACCAAGGACAAAGCCCCTGGCTCCCAAAAGCACCTGGATAAACTTTGCCTTTGCCTTTTTAGAGGCAATTAAGAGGCCACAGAGGCCTTTTTTACCACAGAAAACCTTCCACAATTTAGATTCTGCTTCTCAGCCTAGCTGGAGATGTGGTGGAGGAACTCCACTAAACTGCATCAAGATTAAATAATGCTGGGATTCACAGAGGAGCTCTTGCTGCCCGTGCTGCCCCAAGGCTGGGATCATATCACATTTGGAGGCTGACAGCACTGACTGGAGCCAAGAGCAGGAGCCACATTCCCTCTCCTTCAAGCCACATCCCCTCTCCTTCAAGCCACATCCAAGAGCAAAGGCACTGGTCCTCTTTTTTGCAAGCAGTGTTCTGGGTTTTGGAGCTCCCCCCTGTCTGGGAATGTCCTCTTTAATCTTGAGCTTTTAATTTCTATCTCCAAAACTCCAAAAACAGTGTCCAGGACAATGGACAAAAATAGACTGGGACATCTTTGTGATCCTTTCTGTCCGTCAGAGTGGGGCACCAGCCATGGGACAGTGAGAAGGAGAGAAAGAGAAGTGAGCCCTGAGAACCTTTGACAGAGCTAACAATAAAAAATATCTATTTATTTTTCAGTCACTTCATTGAAAACTGCACATTGTCACTGATGAACAGCTGGTTCTGGTGAGCATGGAGGGATGGGGACGCTTTAGGAGAAAAACAGCCAGTGGGAAAAAAGAAATAAATCAAAAAGCAACTTGTTAATATGTCCAGATTTATGGATAGAGAATGCTGAGCAGGAGTTCCTTTCAGTCTCTTCCTACCTGTGATTTATCAGTCTTGCTCTCAGCAGCTTTCTCCCACAACCCAGCATGATTTAACTAGGGAACCTCCTCCAAGTGTACATTTACTGGGAAGAGTTTTATAGCCATACGGAAAAGAGGTGTGTTTCAGCCCCCTCCAGATTGCACCTGCCATGGTTCAAGGGATCACAGAATGCCTGGAGTGGGAAGAGACCCTGCACAAACATTTTCTGTGCAATTAAACAGAAATATCTCTGGTCCAAGTGGACTGAATCAATTCAACTGTGCAGTGTGAATATCACCAGCAAGCTCATCTTAGAGCCAGTGATGTGTCCTGTCCCCTTCCCTAATTTCTGTTCACACATACATCATAAATTTACTGAAATCCTCCCGTGCTTCAGTGAAGAGTTGAGTATTTGCTCTTCTCAGGTCCTGATCTGCATTTTGGGGGGCCTGGCCTAAAGGGATTAAAGGTGACACTATTTCAAGATATTAGAAAAGAAAACAGCTTTAGCAGCTGCCCCCTAAGAAAACGTTGGCCTTTTATCAGGGCAAAGAATATTAGCAGTTTGTTAAGACAGATGCAACCCAGGCTTTTGCTAACCCATCACATGGATTTGAAATTAACTTCAGCCCATGATGCAGGACATTACAAGTAGGTGTGACTTATTATAGGTTTTTATCTTCCTTTGAAGATAGCTCTGATCAGAGAATGAAGCCTAATAACAGTGGTGGGAGTCTGGAGAGGAGGAAAGAGAGGGGTTTCTGAGGGCCTCCACAGACTAATTACACTCAGATCAGATTGTCTCTGTGATCTTGCATGCCATGGATGTGTTGTGTAACTTTAAATCCCCTCCTACTTGTGTCTCATCTGTCCTTGTTTGGAAATTCCTCATTTGCAGAGACTTTGGTAGGTACACAGTGAGATGGCTCAGGTTTAAAGATCAGAGATGGCAAGGTCTGTGCCATTTATGGCTTGGCTTCTACCAAAATGAACTTATTTGTCTGAATTAGGTGTACAGCCAAGTATAAATAGATCCTGTCTAGACAGACAATGCAATAGAGGAGTGAAATAAAAGGTTTTAACTGTACCAGGCTCCTGATTTTAGCAAACCAGTTCAGAGAAATTTCCAGACTGAACTGGGCTGTCAAGCAGGGAAAGTGGAAACAGTTCACTATGAATGTGTCTGATAGGTTTCTGTCCCTTGAATTAAAACAATCTAGGAGATTAGACCCAAAATGAAGAGGGACCACAAAACTAATGCAATAGCAAAGGTGAAAAGCCCTCTGGGTGACTGGTTCTGTGCCCAAATCCCCACGTCAGGTCATCTTGTAGTACAACAGCACAAGAATAGTGAAGAAATAACATTGGGATGTCTCTGGTGGTTTAAATTACAGAATTTCAGATTTTAGGCGGCTGAAGTAGGAGGTGAACTATCAACAGGTGTGGAGTTCAAACACAAGTAGGTTTCTTTTGTCCAGCCTGGATCACCTTTCCAGGCTGTTCCAGGGCAGGCAGTTTCCCATAACTGAGCCAGGACAGACAAGTGCAGTAACATTAACAAAGGTGGTGTCATTGAACCCTTAAACACAACAAGAGTTCAGTCAGTAGGATCAAGCTTGCACCTTCTTCCAATTTATCTTCCCCCCTTTCCCAAGGAGAAATGATACTTCTTGCACTCGTGGCTTTATTCCACTCCTGTGGGAAACAGTATTTTTTGATCAACAGGGGGCATAAACATCAGCATTTTCCTGCATCTGACTGGTTGAGTTTCCTCCAGGGGTTTGAAAGTGCAACACTAAAGGTATCAATAACACCCACAATGGGGTTATGGTGGAGAAACCCTCGAGTGGCATGAAGCTGTTGCATCTAAGGCCAATGTGATGCTCTGACATTCTAAAAGAGGATTTTCAGATGGGTTATAGGATAGAATCATAAAATGACAGAATATCCTGAGTTGAAAGAGACCCACAAGGATCATTGAGTCCAGCTCCTGGCCCTGTACAGGACACCCCCAAAAATCACACCATGTGCCTGAGAACATTGTCCAGACGCTTCTTGAACTCATTACATTGGATGCAACCTTAACTGAACAAATCTATTTTTACTCAAGTCCAATATTTGTATTTCAGTGGAAATATTGAAAAAACTGTAAAGGGCTTTTTAAAAAGCAGCAAGAAGTGGCCTTTAGATTACAACTTTTATCAAGACATTTAAAAGCTTTCTCTTCGGCTTCACTCTTAAGGTGGTTAAGAGTTGACTTGGTCACATTTCTGTGAGTACTTCTACAGAAACAGCCTTCCTGGGAGGATACAGCCCTTCCATGTAGGAGAAAAGGATATTGTGGTAGATGAAGGTCAGTCTAGAGTGAACATCTGGAGAAATTCAGACCAGAATTGAGATGTTTTAATAGTGAGAGAAATTAATCACTCCGACAACTTCCCTAGAGATTTCTTGATTCTTTGTCACCTGTTTTTTTAAATCTTAAGGGACAGGTTTTTTTTGTTTTAAAAGGGATGGGTTCTCTCAGAGGGAAACTGCAGGCATTTTGTCACCCAGCTCTGCTGTCTGGTAAAGACTGGGGTGTTTGGCTTGGATAAAGACATAGATTTTAAAACAGAGGGGCTTGACAAGACAGAAATTGCATTGTGTGCCCCAGGGCACATGCAAAGTGGTGGAGATGTTTGTGTGGCTCTTGTCTGATGTCAGGGGTACTTGGCTCACTTGTGCCTAATCTTGAGTTCATACAGACCTGGACTTGATTTTTCTTGTTCAGATAAGAATGTGAAACCAACTTTGTGCTGCCTTTCAAATGTGTAAAGACAGAATTCTCTTTTGGAGGGAAGCAACACCAATTAACCCAAATAAATGAAACGCAGTTCAAAGGCAAGAAAGAGCAAAGGAGCCAACAGAGGAAAGGAAGGTTTATTTCCTCTTAGTTTTAACTGCAAATCAGAATCAGAAATTAAGAAGTATGTTGGCCTTTCATAAGACACAGAAAGGAAAAAATCTCCTTTTTTTTTCCTCAGCTTTTAGCCTGGGCAGCCAGGAGTAGTAAAAATCCCTTTGTGGTGCGGCCACAGCGTGCAGATTGCAGGGTATTGTGCAGATAAGGTGTCAGGCAGGATGACTCACTCATCAGCCAGTGCGTAGGATCCTGAATGCACAAACAACCGAGAGTCCCAGAAGACCTCCTCGAGATGGAGATTTAAAAGTCAGTTTATCTCCATGTAAATTATTCTCAGGCTGTAAAAATAGTCCTATACCTGGTCTCAGTGGAGCCTTTCAGAAACCCAAGTGGGCTAACTAACGTCATCTAAAAGTGATTTACTCATAAAGTTTTTACCCTGATGGCAAAATTGCTTTGAACTCGTAAAGTAATTAGGAGATGTGGGGTGGAAACTCCACCACCACAGTCAGCATTGCTCCATTTGGCTGTTGAAACCCTTGCTACTTGTTAAAAAGAGCAAATAGTTTACATATTTGTATGATTGTCATAACATTGTAGGAGATCAGAAAGTGGTTGGTGTGGGGGACAAGCTGATTCTGCGTATTCAAGCAGAAATTTCCCATCGAGAAAAATGAACCCTGCTTTTAAATCATTCTGGAATTTTAGTTATGGGAGTGAACCTGAACAAAACCAACAGTGATTATTATTCTGTTCAGCAAGGTGACAGCTTACCGGTGAAATCATTTAAGTTTCTAAAAATCAGCTGGAATGGTGTCTCCAAGGAGCATGTAAGAGTTTTGTAATTGATTTCACACTGCAAAAGATGTGGGATTTTGAAACTAATAGAGGGAATTTTTTGACAGAAATGGCTGAGGTTAACCTGTGTCCTGCAAGGCTGCTTCCCAAAACAGTTATGGAAATTTGCAGCCTCACCTGGAATGAGCAAAGCGATTGATTTTGCAGGTATTTGAGCTGTCATCCCAAAACCATAAATCTTTTTTGACCCAAATGGCAGCAGCAGTGGCCCCACTGCCTGAGCTTGGATGATGTTTGCAGTTAGCACCAGCCCCAGAGACATCAGAGAAAGGCTGAAAGCCTCAGTCAGGTCAAGGACAACCAAAATTCTGCAGCATTGAAAGAATGACATGGATTTAACCCGTCTGAGCACCTGAAAATAAAAAGCTCTTCTTGGTAGTGCCTGTTTTTGAAGGAGCTTAAAGTTCTGTTGTTATTGCATGGCACTTTTTATTTAAAGGTTGAACAAGAAACAGAAGGGACAAGATGATGGATGAAATTCTGGAGCTTTGGAAACTGTTCAGAAATTCTGACTCCCATGGAGACAGGATTTTACCTCTGACATCCTGGACAAAGACCTGATTTTATCATGAAGATCTCTAGCCGACACTTTACAAAAGCAACAATATCTACCCCTTTCAATATCTGATTTTGAGGCATTGTTTTACTGAAAAAAAGCCATGCCTTCCTCCTGAATTCTCAAGTGCAGAGGTCTTCAGGGTCGTTTTTACTTCCCCCACAAACTTGATGATTCACCAAGCAGGGCCTTTCGGGGATGGCAGGATTGAGATGTGAGATTTGTTCACTTCAAGAAAATGCTCCTCTCCCTCTGTTTAGAGGGAGAAACATTTTCCTTCTGCTTGGTGGTAGAGAACTAAAGCATATTTTGTATTCATGTTGCATCAATGGGAACTATTGAAGTGTGGCAGGTTGTTTTTAGGAAGGCTGAGTGGTTAATTTTGGAATCGTCTGTCTAAAAATACACCAGTATATTTGAGACACCACAAAAGCTTGGCAGGATTCATAAATAGAACATTTAACCCTTGAGACCCTCTTCCTAAGATTAAAAGGCTTTGAAGAAAGGCTGCCCTGGCTGTGAGATATTCAGGGCTGAAGCCCCCACTCCCCATCCCCCTGTGCTGCTGAGGGGGAGGAGGGACAGAATTTGGGAATGAAGTTGTCAGTTCATTTGCTGCACCTGAAGATGAAGCCTTGCAGTGAATTCAGACCATGGATGTTCCACCAGAAGGTCCTGAAGGTCTTGAGGGTTTCTACAAACCCCTGCAGTGGTTTCTGTGTCATATGAAAGCCATGTCCTACAAGTGACTCCCTATTTCCATAGACTGGTTTTGTTTTACTGATTTTCTTCCCCTTCTGTGACACCCCTTTCTGCTCACCCTTCCATCCCTGCCTGCCAATGCCTCTTGTTGGAGATGAGGGGACTTCCTTTGGGTCTTTTCTGGGAGCTGCTTCTCCTTCTCCCAGGCTCTCCTGTCCTGCAGGTCTCAGTCTCACATCCAGAAGCGCTCTGCTGCTGGAAAAACCATTTTTCCATTGCCACAACCTTACTGCATTCATCTTGTTTGGGATGATCATGAACTGTGGACTCATTTGCAGCTCTGGATGCAGTCCAGGCTGCTGCCTGATGAACTCCCACCACTTTGATGCTGAATGGTTCCCTCAGGAGTTGATGTTCCCACTTAACCACAGCGCCTGCATTTTTGTGCCGTCACAGGATGCTCCTGCATCCAGAGAGCTTTGCTTTGGCTCAGTGCTGTGTTAGCAGCAAGTCAGAGGAATCTCGGGGTAGAGGCAATCTGCTTTTCCTTCCCCAGCCCTTGTGAGGTTTCTCCCCCCTTCTGAGAGGACATGGCCTCCTTATCTGATCTTTTTAATCAGGGAAAGTTTCCAACCTGTTGCTCTACAGCGTCAGAGAACGGGTTCACTGCTGGCTTAGCATACAGTAAAATTCACACTAATTTTTGGTTCTTGAACTCAGGGTTGCAGACCAAATATTCAAAGGTACAGAGAGGGAAAGGTTTTATCCCAGTTTACCATTCCTTCACCTTGGAAATCTGATGATCTTACCAGCTTTGTGGAAGCAGTTAGAAAATTGCACGAGAAGGGAATTTAGTTGACATTTGTGAGGCCATTTTAATACAGCTGGAAACAACTTGCCAAAACAACTTGGGTGTGAGAGAGCTGGGGGATGTGATACTCCATGATATGATATGATACAGAGCAGTGATTATCCTATCTCTGCCGGAGGGTATTAAACAGTCATTCAGAATATCCATGGGTGAGGGATTCCCAGTTATTTTTCAGAAGTGCAGTAATTGATCATCAATCTTGTAATTATTTTAATTGGAGAAAATTACATGCCTGGCACCTCTCAGCATTACACCTGCCACAACCTGTTAGGAGTCCTGGGGTCTGATTCCAAGGCCGCTTCATCTAAATCATGAGTATTCAAAAACATCCCTGCATCATGTTGGACCCCTGTCTTTTATGGGTTTGACTTCAGTTTTTGCGCACTCTGCTCCTGAGAAAGACTCAGCCTCATATTTTCCCCTCTAGCCTGCTGATGAAATTTTAAGTTTAGAAGAAAATAGTTTAAAAACACATAATAGAGGCTCCATACGAAGTAGGACACAATTCCAGGACTGGAGAGAGCTCCTTCTAGCACAAGACCCGTATCTCTAAGACAGCAGTGAGATGCAGAGGTCAAATGGAGGGGCTTTTTGTGAGCATTTGAGTGGGTTCTTCCTTCAGAGAGGACATAAAGCAGAATTTCCCTCTTCTGTGTAGTCACCTAATTAAAAAACATAAGAGGTCATAAAGTATATGAGATCGCTCTCCATCCATAAAATATTATTAAATTTGGCTTATAGGGTTGAGAGCTGTGGGAGGAGTGTCTGTCAGTGTTATTTTCATCCACAATTGAACTTCCACAAGTCTTTTTCTAATGTCTAATCCGGGCTCGAAGAACTGATAACTCTGAGGCATTAATTCTGGAGACATGCAGAATCAGTTGATACACTTACGTTCCCTAACAGAGCTTCAGCTTCTTTTTTTCTGGTGTTGGATAGTCCATTTGTGTATATATATATATATATATATATAAAAAGCCCCAACCAAAAACGAAACACAAAAATCTCTGTATCAGCTCTTAATTTTCACAAGTTTCACACCACTATTACATTCCTGAGTTACAAAACTCAGCCAAGGACTAGCAAATTTTTGTCCCCGGGCAGCTTGAGTTCATAGAATCATTAAGGTTGGAAAAGATCTTTAAGATCATCAAGTCCAACTGCCAACCCAGCACCACCACTGTGTTCATCATTAAATCATGTCCTCAAGTGCCACATCCAAGAGGGTTTTGGACACTTTCAGGGGTGGTGACTCAACCACTTCTTTGTGCAGTCTGTTCCAATCCTTAACAACTCTTTCCATGAAAAATGTTTCCAAATATCCAACCTGAACCTCCCCTGGCCCAGCCTGAGGCCGTTCCCTCTCCTCCTGTCCCTGTTCCCTGGGAGCAGAGCCCAACCCCCCCCCCGGCTGCCCCCTCCTGTCAGGGAGTTGTGCAGAGCCACAAGGTCCCCCCCGAGCCTCCTTTTCTCCAGGCTGAGCCCCTTTCCCAGGTCCCTCAGCCGCTCCTGGTGCTCCAGACCCTTCCCCAGCTCTGTTTTGTTCCCTGGACAGGTTCCAGCTGCACAATGTCTTCCTTTTTGTGAGGGGCTCACAAGTGCCCCCAGGGCTGGAGGTGCCCCAGCAGTGCCAGCACAGGGGACGGGCACTGCTCTGGCCCTGCTGCCACCCCAGTGCTGCCACAAGCCAGGTGCCGCTGGCCTTCTTGGCCACCTGAGCACACCTGGGCTCATGTTCAACCACGTAAAATGTTTTAAGGATATTTCCAGGACTGTTGCATGGTTTGCTGTGCGTGGTTGTCATTACTAGGACTGTCTTGAGAAGATTGTGAGAAACCCATTGTGGTGCAAAATCATCAGGATGCAGCAGCATCTCTACAAATGGGCAGGGTGAGAACATCATTATTCCTCTGTTAATGCCAGAGCTGTAAAAATGTGCCATCAATCTGCTGAAGAAACAGAGAAGACTAAAACAAAAACAATAAAATAGTGTTTGCTATGAAGCACAGCAGGAGAAGGGGAGGCTGAAAGTCTCACCATGTAATTATAGACTCAGAGATAATTTTAAGCCAGGAAGGGGGTATGCACACAGATCTATTAATGTGCAAATAAAAACTTGTACAGAAGCGGTTTTGACCATAAATGAAGAGTCATTAGTGGACCTGAAGATATAAATTTTCCTCATATCTTCAAGGATGAAAGGGCAAGTGGGACTTGTGGATGATGAAGTGCTGAAAGAGGTGTGGGGAAAATGAAGGTTCAGGAAGGAAAAGATGCAGGGAGAAGGATCTCTTCTCTTGAGCTTTCACCTTTGCTTTCCCCTCTGCCTTTCCAGCTTCCCTGTCTCTTGCCATCATACTCTTCTCAGTTTTTGTATCTCCGTAAGGTCTGGGAGGAACAGATTGGAAAGGGAGCAGGACTAGACTGGATATTAGGAAGAATTTATTTGCTGTGAGGGTTGTGAGGCACAGGTTGCTCAGAGAAGTTTCGGATTCCCCATCCCTGGAAGTGTCCAAGGCCAGGTTGGATGGAGCTTGGAGCAACCTGGGCTAGTGGAAGGTGTCCCTGCCCATGGCAGGGGGCGGAATGAGATGGGCTTTAAGGTCCTTTCCAACCCAAACCATCATAATTCTGTGATCTCATCTCTACAGGAAGGACAGGCCATGGTGGAAAACAACCCATCAGCTCCTACTCTGAGGAGCAAGACTTTTTGGTAGGGTTGAACATGGAGATTAAAATATGTGTTAATGTGGACATCAGACTCATTATCTCAGTTCTTGGGTTCTTTAATCACCTGAACGAGGAGACTCTTGATGTTTCAGTAGAAACATCTTTCTTTTCCTTTTAGGACAGAGTGATATTGAAAATCATCCCTGTGGATCCACTGCTACGCTGAACCATAAAAACCCAGACATTGTTTTCAGATGGAAAGGGCAAGGATTTTTATTACTGCCTACAGATCACGTCTCCCTAGATTTTTAAAAAAGAAAATAACCATTACATGCAATACATTTCTCCATAAACCAGGCAGAAAGATCACTTCATCTGGGAATGGGATGTGCAGGGAAGCAGTCATCCAAGTGGATGACTACAGAATCCGTATTCTCAGCAAACACATATGTCCTTTAAATGTCATGCTTCTCTCCCTTTTGCACTCAATCCCTTCACACTCAAAGATTTTTATATTTAAGGTCAGGAGTCACCTGGAGTGACCTGTTGCAGAACAAAGGCAGGAGGAGGAATTTCACTGCTTTAAGGAACTAAATTGTTGAACTACATCAAGTTGTTCCAGGAAACCAACTTGCCTTGATATAAAGACTTAAGAAAAAGTGACTTTGTTATGTCCTGTGGTAAACTGGCATCATGTTTTGCAACTTTGGAAGGCAAAAATGAGAGTTTTGATCTTCCATCTGAATTTGCTCAGCTTTTCTGGCAGGTATCCAACCCTGCTGTGAATCTTTCCGATAAATGGAAGTGTGCAGTCGGATCAGAAATTTGTACTCAGCTTGGCCAAAGACCTGGCATCAGGAAGGCTTCCAACTTTTTTCTGCATAAATTAAATTGAGATTCTATACTCTCTCATGTCCATGAACTCAAATGACATTTGAACAACTAGAGAAATGCAGAGAAAATTACACAATAGCTGCTGCGGCACATTAAATCTTATCTAGAACACGACTTTCACCATAACTATTTTCCCCAAACTGGGGAAATTCCAATTTCTCACCCAGCATCCTGACAATCCAAAGGCAGTCTGTCACTGTATCCTCACTGCTATTCCCAATTTTATGTACAGCACAGGCATAAAGGAATCGTATCTCCAAGTCAGGCATTAAAACCTCTTGAAATGAGACACACACAGAGCCCTTATGAGGTTGCACAGAATCTTATCAATTCTGCTGTGCAGTGTTGCATAAAATACTAGCAGTTCTGCTGTGCAGTTTTGCTATAATATATGCTGTATAGTGCTATAGAAAATCAAGAGGAAACGAATAAATTTTTGCAATCCTTGCTCTATGATTGCCTCCTGTTTCTGTTTTTAGAAAGTTAAAATTTAGTCTGAGAGCTAAAACCACAGATCAACAACATGCAAGATGCCTCCTGCCTTGTCTTCCACCATCACTGGCTTGTGCTTTGAAATATTCCCCAATTCCACGATCTCATCTTTGCAGAGAAGTCATTTTTCACCAATAACTCCAGCACCAAGTAGAGTTCTACTTACTCAGGGCAGTAAATAGAACATGCAGAATTGTTGGTATCATGTAGAGCTGTTGGTTTAACCTTGGCTGTACTTAGGGCAAAGAGCAATCTGGCAGTTCCAGTGAAAATGGGGTCCTAAACCCAGACATTAATGTAACTGCTCCATAAATAACTGCTTAATGCCAAAATTCCCCCCTCCACCCTCTCCATACCCTTCAATATTGGGGAATAACAGGAACTCTGGCACGTCTTTTTTGGTTGACATAACAGGGGAAGATAATTCTGAACTCACCTGGCTCACTTTCAGGGCAAAGTGTTTTCAGTGCTGCGTGTGATCTTGTGTTCTCTCTGGAATGAAAAATGCAGAAAAAGACGATGCATTTTTTCAGGAGTTCAACTTTGAAGGGCTTGTTGCACTTAAAACCAAAGGGCATCTCACTCCTTGATACTAAATGCAGAAGAAACCTTATAGTGGTGTGGAAAAGTTAAATAAACACCCAAAACTGATAGTTCTAGGTTTCTATTTGTCTCCATTCCTGCACAGAGTGGAGGTAGAATAAAGGTTTTTGCCTTTTAATAAAACTGTTTACATGACATCATCTGAAGGACTATGAGTTAATCAGAGATCAGATTTCTAACTTCGACACTTTTAAATATGCACAAGAAGTTTTCAGTCACTCCGGCACTGGGCCCATGTTCTGGAGCAAGGAAACCAGGTGTGAATTCCTCTGTTAAAATTTCTGTGAGTAAAGAAAGAAAATTAATTGGAAGCTTTTCATTCCAGTGACACTTAAATTGATTATTTTTTCACAGAATAGTTGACTCCAATGCACAAGCTGGCAAGTTTTCCATCTTGCCTTCCCAGCTGAGGCTGGGAGATCAGGACAGCACAACAGCAGGTGAGAACAAAAGGTGAGCTCTCAGAAAAGTAAATTCTCATGATTTTGTCCATGGTTATTTCCTGATAAGGTGGATATTTTTGTTCCAGAACTACACTAAAGGTAAAATGTTTTTCAAACTCTGGTCTTTCTCAAAGACCTTTACAAAGAAGTCCCTTTTGACCTGAACTATTTTACGATTCTATGATTCTATGATAAGGGGTCATTGTTAGTTAATTTTCTCTACACAAATGCATTTCACTAAGATGCATAAATTAATTTTAACCCATTACTTTCCTCAGTTGCAGAATAAATACTATTAAAGGAGTTGGGCTGATTGCAAATAAAAAGCAAACCTCAAGCAATAATCAGTGATTCTTCAATTCTGCCTAAATGACTTTTTTTCCCGGGAAAACCCAGACAACCAGTTCAGAGATTCCAGCATGAAGGAGAATGTAACTGCTTTTGGTGTGTGTCTGTGCCAGTGATTAAATACCCTCAGAGATAAACCCAAATACATATTATCACATTAGAGTTTTTCTAGCTTCAGCTTCCCATTCATTACTACTTTGTGGAATACACCAAAAACCAAAGCTTGATTCACATCTGTGTGCAAGGGAATCCAGAGCCAGCAAATCCTCACACCCATACGATAAAGGAGGATTTACATTTATTTTCCAGCCTTAGTCACCTGACCTTGGTCAGATTTACAAAGGTTAATTTGCTCTGTCACCCACATCTCTTGACGATGTTGTTGTTCTTCCCCTTCCAAAAGCTTGGAAAGGGAGTTCCATCTCCTTAATGTTTTTATTAAGATAAAACACTGCAAATTGATAATCTTTGTCTGTCAGCGAGCTGTATATTTGTTTGGACAGGTCTCACTTTTTGATAGGTCTGTGAGAAGTTTCCAGGGAAAATGCCCTGCTTTTAGTGCTAGTAGTAATTCATATTTTCATCTCCTTGTCCTCTTCGAAATGCACTGCAGAAACCTCTGTCAAGGATTAAGACTTCAATAAACTGAATGTAGAACCTGAAATCACTCAAACCAACACAAAGGCCATGTGTACATTTAGTTTTTATGGTAGAGGCCAATGCAAGAGCCAAGAGAGGCTGAAAATCTAGGAAATGACTGGATGTATCTTACCCTAAGATGACTTCACACCTCTTTTAATGCAACTGCTCCATGGGGAGCGAGGCAGCCTTCGAAATGATCTTCAAGGAAAACCCTGGATCCTGGATGTTTCTTTCTTCCCTCCCCCTGCAGCCTTTAAAGATATTTAACCCAAAGCCACTCTTTTTTTCCCTAATCACTGCAGCTCCAGCAGCCCCAAGAGCATTGAGCAATGTGGAAATGGCACTCAGGGAATCATGTTAGGCTCCATGGTTTCCACATAAGGTCTTCCCATTATCCGGGGATTGTTCTCACGCTGCACAAGCGGCAAACTTGAAGCCACATCTGCTTTGCTGACCTCGTCTGAAGAGTGGACATTGTTTGCATGTCCTCTGAGTTGGAACACTCTGTGTAGCTCCTGCGCTGAACTGGGAAGGAGACATTTTTCCCCATTTCCTGTGTCCTCTGTGAACTTTTCCACAGTGAAATATGTGCTGTATTGTTGTTTTGTTGTTTGGTTTTTTGGTTTTTTTCCCAAGGAATTGACTGTAAATCGATATTTTGCATCCGATACGCTCATTTAAAATTCACCCACAGGAACTCTGTGGTTTTTCAGCTGGTATGGGAACTTTAATAAAAAACCCCCCAGTTCAACAGATAATGGAAAGGGAGGAGATTTGGGAACAGCCATAATCACTGCTCATTGGATAACGTATCATTTGTGCCATTAAAGTGCCTCCTACAAAAGGCTGTAGATGTCTTACTTTGAGACAAACTGACTACTATGGGAAGGCTAAAAGCAAAATATATCTCTTTTTTTTTGTCAAAGTAGGCTCTAAGTGACAAATGCACACCTCCAGCCTGTCACATTTCTAATGCTCAGATACTGTTGTGCCAGCAAGTAAGACACACACTTGCTAAAAGGCAAGCCTACCATGAGAAAATTGTCATCTAAGTAGAGGAGGAAGACGAAAATTGGGTGAGCTCAGCCATTTCTTCCAGTTTTACAAAAGCCTCACTCCAGAAATTAAATCCAGCAGAAGTTAGGTGCTCTCATTAGGATTTATCTCACCTAAATAAAATGTCTTTATGTAAGACACTGAATGTGAGAGAGTCTTTGAGAGGTCAGATGAGGATGGAGAGAGAGAGAGGGAATCCTCCAGCCAGCAGCAGTGCTTCACCAAACTTCAGGTACAACCAGCTGTACCTTGGAGAGCATTTCTCTAAAAAAACCTTAGGTTAGATAACAGTCTTTGACAGAAGGTCAACTTTAAAAGGGGATTAATGGATGGAATAAACACTAAAGAGCCACAATATCTAACTCAGTGTTTCCTGACTTCTCAGCTGGTCCCTTCAGCCTTGGAAAAGAGATTGTTTCAAAAGGGATATTCAACATCTGACGGACTGAGAGTGGAAGACATCAGGATACCTCATCCTTGGAAGTTCCAAGGCTGGGTTAGACAGGGCTTGGAGCGACCTGGTCTAGTGGAAGGTGTCCCTGCCCATAGCAGGGGGTGGGACAAGGTGATCTTTAAGGTCCCTTTCAACCCAGGCCATTCTGTGATTCTTTGATTCTCTGATTCTCTGATTGTCTGTGTCTTAAACTCTTCCCTTTCCATAGATTTGGTGTGTGGCTTTAGCACCACAGGATCTTTACTATCTAGGCCACCTCTCCTAGCTCTAATAAGTATATTTTTGCCTTTAAAACAGTGAAACAGGCTCTGTCTGCTCTCTTGGGGTGCAGCAGAAAGAGGAGATAATTGCTGCTGCCTTTCAAATATATCCTGGGAACCCGAAAGCCTTCCAGGTCCTCTCTGTGGAGGTTCAAACTCTCCTACAGGGCTCCACTAATGGCTTTGGCAGCAGGCAGCCTACGTGTTGGGGAGGCCTGGGAGAGCATTCCTCATCCATTGTGCTGAAACTGAGCCTTTATGCAGTAAATCTGGGATTAAATCTCCTCTGGATCAAAGCGAGGTGGCAGGAAGGCCATCTGCAAGCCAAAGGAATTGGGCCGTCTCCTGAAATGCGGAGGTTGGTTTCCAGTTCCTGTTCCAAGGGCTATTTATACCTTTTTATCTGGTAACTTCTGCGGGATTGATTATGAGATTATGATTACATGGTGTCCTTCCTATGCTCCACAAATAGGTAGGAAAGCCTGGAGCTGAGATATCAGCCTGTCCGTGTTGGAGAGGCAAAAGTTGGAGCCAGCTTGGAGCTCAGACACCAATTTTGTCTCTATCCAATGACAAGAAATCTCCTGCTGTTGGATTTTCCATCTAGCAACACTTTCTGGAATAAACCCAACTTGCACTTAGAAGCTGGAAGAGGTCACGTGGACACGAGCTGCAGGAACAAGTTTCTTTCCAAAGTAAACCCCTATGGAATGAAACTTGAGTTCCCAGTCATGGGAACTTCTTATACCAGGAACTCTTGTAGAGTGGGAGACATGGAGACGTTGGGATGACATCTCCCATGCCTTTGTGACATGGATCTCCAGTCCAAAGGCTGTTGGATACACCACTTCTCCCCTATGTTCCAGAACATTCTGTTTCTCCTTCATTTATCACATCACTGGAAGTTAAACACCCATCAAACAAGTTTATCAGAGCAACACTGAACAGAACATCTGTTGATCAAATCATGCTTTCAATGAGTTAATCTCGATAACTACAGCTTTTAAGCAAATTTAAACTCCAAAAAATAAATAGTGAAACAAAATTTATGGACATTGTGATTCCGCTTGTTGGGAAAAACCAAACCAAACCAAACCAAACCAAACCAAACCAATTTTGGGAAAATTTTATTAAGAGTTTCACAGGTATAAAATGTTTGCTAATGTTCTGTGAGCAGCATGCTCAAAGCGAAGCTTTAAAATGTATTAATTACTGGTGTTTTTTTCTGATTTTAGGGTCTTGGTTATGATCCAAGGAAACTTCCTCTCAAGATCAGCAGTGTGTGTAAATGGAAGGCAGCTCTACCTTTGGGAGACCAGGAAAGAGTCCCAGAACCACATGGAAGAACTGGACAAATTATTTCCCTTTGAGCTTGAAAGGGGAATGTCTGGGCACTGTGGAGGAAAACTGAGGTGGAAGAAACCCTCTCATCCTATGTGGTGTGAGGCTTGAAGAGCAAGGACCTGCTCAGGCTGCGTTGAAGTTTAAGGAATGGGACCTGGGCATGCTCCCAAAGGCCCTTTCTATAGGAAAATCAATTGGTTTGGAGGCAGGCATCAGGCTCAGGAGAACAACAGCTGTCATTCAGCAGAAATTTAAGGGAAAAAAAAATCTGAATTTCTTTACTGATTTTCAGATACAGAAGAGTGAAGAGCAGTGAGGCTGGAGAGTAAACATAAATTTTATTTCCAGGACAACTGTAAGCAATATCAGGATTGTATTTAGAATTATTTTATCTTTTGAGCACATAAAGGTGATCTTTATCTCGGATCTGTAATGAGAATAATACTGGCTGCATGAAACACAGTGTCTAGGGGACTGTTAGATTACTTATATGGAGATTATGGTTTATCTTCAAATCCTAGTTCTCTCTGTTCTTAAAATTCTGAAGTGGATCATGTCCATCCCTATCAAAAATGAAACAGGCTTGCATAAACAGCTTTAGATTAAAGGAGCCTGTTTAATAGCACTTGCCAAAGTTTAGTCACAAAGCAGAATTATTTGTTCCCATAAAAATTTTGTCAATTAACTGCAGAAGAAAACAAACCAACAGATGCGTTTAAAAGTGTGAGAACAGCTGAGTACCACTTTCCATTGTGAATTTTTGTTGAATTCAATGTGAAAGCAGAAAAAAGGCGTCTTTTCAGAATAATGTCCCTGGTTTTCATATATTTGTGCGCAGAGTTGTTTTCCTCTCACCCCAGAAAGATGATGACTCCACACTGAGGATGCGCATACTTGCTCAGATGGAAAAGCCAAAAATCACTGGGGAAGCAAACAAACAAACAAACAAAAGGACTGGCAGGAAGCCACAGAGATTGTTTACTATGTCCTGCTTTGGGAGGTGTGACAGACCTGTCCCCTTTCCAAGGGATTCCTCCCGCTGCTGGTGCTCCGACTCCCTGTGGACACAGCTTTACCCAGAACACTTCTGTTGAGCCTCGGGGCAAATGAATTCTTGGGCTTAAGATTCTGTCCATGTTTTACTTTATGACGTCCTCCCCAGTGACAGGAGCATAGTTTTACCAATTAAAGTAAGCTATGGAAGCCAGGAAGTGGGAAGGACTTCTTGTCCCCGTGGTTCTCCCTGTCCCTGCTGAGGTATAACAATGTCAAACATAGCTGTGGTGCTGTGGCTCCCAGGGGGTGAGTATTTAAACAGCTGCAGGCTCCTGGGAAAGGCCATCCATAAAACTCATCTGCCACCATCTGACCAGAAATACTCAGAGCTGGCTGCCCACAGCTGGTGTGGGGCTCTGGATGGGGCTCTGAGCAACCAGGCTGAGTGGAAATTTCCCTGCCTGTAGCAGGGGGTTGGAATGAGATGGTCTTTAAGGTCCCTTCCCACCCAAACCGTTCTATGATTGTATGATTCTATCTTGGATAGAATAATCTACAAAAAATATCAATAAAGATGATATCAATTAAGATAAACCTGCCAGTCCTGACCAGGTAGGATACAGCCCCCAAAAATTGTTGTTTTCTGCATGGCAGGTCCATCTTCTCCTCACGGAGAATATCAGACTACAAACATCATCCATACTACACCTGCCCATAAGTATCCACATTGAGTGGACATTTTTTTTTTTTTTCAGACCTTTAGTCACAAGATGTGACAATTCCCTGTTCAAAACACACTTAGTACTGTGCTACATGTCATGGCTGCGAGCTATGCAGGATGCCCTAAGACTCCCTAAGCATGGGAGCTGTCAAGGAAAGGGCTTTTTGTCCTGGTTGTTGGATTGAGGAAATGCTAAATCCCTGCTTTCTTCTCAGTTCATTTCAAGTTGATTCACAAGCTGGTGGTTCCTGGCTCACAAATCTAAATAGTAATAATAAAAGTTGGCACTTTCTAAATTCAGTCTCCAAGCTTTTATTTATCCTCAGCTTGTCTAATGACAGTAGACACTCATTATAAATAAATAAACTGGTTGTGTTTTGCAGCAGAAGCCCCTAAAGAGCTGTATTTTTGAGAGAAAATTGATCCTATGAAGGCTGAGGCTGCCCTGCCACTTGTTCAAGGCAGCAGATCGGACATGATGGAACATCTTTATGAATGTCCTTTCTGACAGGTTGGCACAACCAACCGGTAAATGAATTTTCTCTGTCATTAGCACTGCCTGATGCGTGCGCCAGTTATGTTGAAATTGAACATGTGTAGAACAACATTTTCTTTAAAAATAAATGAAGGTACATGAACTTAGCTATTTGTATAATCCTATTCCATGGAATACCATACTCAGATATGGTAAAGTTTAGGTCATGGCAGTGTCTAAATACACCTTGTAGACAGACCAAGCAGTGCTTCATAAATTTTAGAAAGTCTGAGTTTGTGTCTATCAAGTGTCCTCACTTATTCCTAATATTTCCAAAAAACTGGAGCACAAGAGGCCATCCTGCTGGGCAAGGTAATAACGGCAAATTACCTGGAGATCCAGAAGGACAAAGTAGATATCCTTCATGTGGAAGATTTTAGAGAGCAGGAGAAGTGTTTTTCCAAGCCTAGGAAGAGAAAAAGGAAAAAAAAAGCCTCAAGGAAGCTTTGGAGGGTAAGCTGCAATATTACCAAAATATCTATCAGATCCCTTCCACATTTCAATTAGTTCATGTTGAGCCAGTGTCCAGTGCTCTTTCCTGAATGCATAGTTTAGCACACCAAGAGCTAAAAATTCTTCTCAGTGGATAACTTAGGGCTAATATCAACATAATATAACTCTTTGGGATTTCAGAAAAAGCAGCCTGAAGCAAAATTCCATTCTCTTTTTCCTCTCTCTTTTATTCAGTGAGAATGCAAATCATTCTGTTCATCAGTAACCATGAAGAATCAACACGTTCCATGGCCCAGAGGTTTTCCACCACTTCCAGCCTACAATGGATAATTCAAGTGAGAACTTCTTGGTAGGAAACTTCAAAACACCTACAACATTTTCAGGTCCCTCCCACTACCTTCTGCTCTTTGAGGGTCACCACAAAAATCTCAGCTCAGCTTTGTTTCACAGTCAAAAAGCCATTCCCACAGGCACAAGAATCAGGATGAGCACAGGAATTGAAAATGCAGGTGCTGCTGCCTCCAAGTCATGGGTTTGATCTTTGCAGTTCCTTTCACATCGTCATTTTTTCCATAGACACCAGGGTTTTGCTCATGAAATTCCCATCATTTTGCACCTGTCTCAGCAAGTCCTGTATCACACAGCTCCTTTCCTGGTCACAAGAGCCAAAGGCAACGGCTTTGATTTGTGACTCATGGACCTCCTGTGGCTGCTGCTTGTGATGGAGTGGAAAAATCCTTTTCATCTTGCTTGAGTTTCAAGGAAAAAATACTTAAAAGAATGTGGGACTCAGGAGACCTGCTCCACCTATATCTTCATGCCCTGACTCCTCCTTTGTTGTGTGACCCCTTGCCAAATGTATCCCAAACCACCACTGAACTCAAATCTGTTTCTGGCACAGGGAAATGCAAAGCTTGAGTGGCCTTGCTGAGTCATATCATAAAATAAATCAAAACAGGAGCAATGTTTGAAGCCGTATTTACTGAAGATATTTAAACTAACCCGCAAATCCTGTATAATTTGCCTTTTTCACCAATAGGTGGTGCCAATAATTAATGCATTCCCATCTTCTGCTGGGCAAAGGACTTGGAAGAGATCATTCATCTGTGCTGACTGTGAGCAGAACATCTGGAGGGAAGAGTTTGGACCCAGGAAACTGCTGGGAAAGGGAATTTTCTTGAAGTAACCATAACATAGCGGTGGAAAATGAGGAGAAAACCTCATGGTTTAAGGCAAGAGTCCTACAACTAAAGTAGAATATACTTCCTCTGCAGGACTCAGAGCAAAAATAAAGCTCTTCTTGGCAATGCAGACACCAATATGTGCATTACAGCACAAGATTTCAGATATGAATCATCCTCAGCTCTTCCTTTTGCGCTCAGACAACAGTAGCATGTCCGAGAAGGCAGGAAAAGACCCCAAGAGGGAATCTATCGATTCATTGAAAGGAAAAACTATCAGAAAATATCCCTTTTATGAAGCGTTTTACATTAAAACCCACAGCTGGCATTTCTGTTGGCACACAGATCAATTTTAGCTGAACAACAAAATGCCAAGGCTTTCTTCTTCAGGTTGGATATCAAATTCCATGTTTAAAATAATTGATATTATTGTATTTTGGTTATTTTGAGGATTTGTTTTTGCATTTTGCTGGGTTAAATTTCTTCTCGACCCCTTCCCGTCATCATTTTGTGACCTTGGATTAATGTTATAGTGGAATGAAATGTCACTAATTCCATAAAAGGTAAGATAACCTTTGGAAAACATTTAAGCAACTTAAATATACATATTTTTTTTAAAAATTACCAGATTTAAAGCCAACATATTCAATATTTGTTGGGAGAAGGAAGGACTGAATGATGCCAGCAGAAGTCTCAGTGCCAGAAATCAGATTCTAGAAGCCAAATCTTTAAGTCTAGTTGGCTTTGAAAGACTTTATCATTATAGCTCACCACGAATAAATTGAAAAAAGTATCTGTAGGAGTAATGCCATTCCCTGCCAGGAAGAGGCAAAACTCAGCAGTCCCTTCACCAGTACTTGTGTATATCCCAAAAAATATTCAGTGACTTTCTCATTCCCAAATGGAAACCATCTCCTCTATAAACCTTCAACTTTTTAAACTTGGAAATCCTGGAGTTTTTTGCTGTCCTCTCACAGAAAAATTCTCTGTGTGTCTTTAATCAAATATCAGTGTCCTTGTTCCTGTGCTGAGTGTGGAGTGGCATGAAAAACTTTAACCTATGTCCTGGCCAAATCATATTTATTGTCTCAGTGCCTCCAATGTCAGACTTGGAAAACAGAGCAGTTTCTTTTGCTGTTGTTAATTTACTGCTAAAACAAGTGTTCCTACTTCTTGTGGTTGAGCCACGGTGTGCCACGCAGCTTTTGCCCGGTATTTCCATGTCAAATTCACAGAAAATATAGTTTTTGAAGTGAAATTGTGCATTCCTGCTGAGAGGGGGAGTGGCTGAAGGAAGACAGGTGGTGAGCTCACAGCCACCAGTGCAAGAGTGTTTATCCATTTAGGCAAAGGGTCTAAATTCTTGGACAACTCACAGCCAGGACAGGACAGGGGTGGAAGCACAAAAGACCTTGAAATGATGATTAAATCAGTACATCTCGTTTCTGACAGTAATAAACACAAACTTGTAGGTGCCTGATCCATGTGATAAATGTTTATTACCAGTTTCGAAATATATCAGAGAAGGGGAACTTCAGAGGATGGGGTCACATCTCAGGATCATTCTTCAGCTTCTCCAGTCCTTTTCCTTAAAGTCCCTGAAGTTGATCCATGCCCAAAAGTCATCAGCTCTATATCAGCCTCCTCATGCTCCTGTGGCCCTATAACCACATAAAATTTCCAAAATGGAGGCTGTAGCAGCAGCCTCACCATGCTTTAAATGGAAAATTAATTAAGTGAAACAGAACCTTTGAACACTGAACTTAAGAGAGGTTTCCTTTCACACAGCCACAGGTCTGGCCCAATGGCCATGATTTTAATTAATTTTGGCTGCAGTGTATTGTGCTTGGTGCCCTTTCGTGTGTTTACCTTGATTTTTAACATACATTTGAAAATACTAATAGTTCTATTAAATGTCCATTTGATTCAACCACAAGAGAAAATCATCTGAGTTAATATCGAATTATTTCCACTGGATAGATCTAGTGAGGTTACAGCTGCCCTGCCATTTCTTCAAATATTGATCTATCTGCAGCTCCCAGAGGAGCTGTCCAGAGAAAATCAATGAGCTTCAAGTGAGGAAAGGAAGAAGAGGCTGAAGAGGCAGTTTTCTTATATGTAAATTGACACATTTACTCATCAGAATGAAGAAAATCAGAGTAAAATTAAAGTCCATAGGAACATATGTTACAAAATGGAATGAGTGTCTCTTGCTCCTGCAGCAAATTATCTGTAAGAGGCTCATGGAAGAAGGAGGGAAGTCCTTATAATCGTGATTTAATTCTTTCTTCCACAGAAGAGCACAGATCATAAACTTGTTATTTTTAAGTGCATGACAAAAGTAGTAAATATATATGCACAAGGAATAACTTTTGCATCTCTAAATTTAGTAACTCAGTGCCGACTCTATTAAGCCTGTGATCTTTATCTGGAGCAACCAGAAGATGGAGAGTGTCAGTCCCTCATATTTTACCATCTCAGGGACTTTACACAGCGCAATAATGAGATGTTGACATGAGACAACACTAGAATCCAGTTTGCAAAGTCACCCTGAAGTTGTATTTGTCCAGAGCTGAGCTCTTCGTTTGTTTGGGTTCTGTTTTCTCTTCCAATTAATGAGATGTGCCAGCTGCCTTCAGAAAGCCTCGGGCATCCCAATCCCTGCCCTGAGCAGCCCAACAAATCCTGCCTTTGGTGGCTGCCTTCTGACTTCCAACTATCTTTGAGGTTCTGCCTAACACATCCACTGAATGTTTTCTGGTTTGCTCTTAAAAATATGACATTTATATAATAAAAGTCTTTTCCAGACCTAGGAACTCTTCACTCTGGTGCACGTTATAACCATGTCCCATCCTCTTTGACTTGACAGGCTGAATACACACCTTTTAGCAATAGTAAAGACTGGGAGGAGTTACGGGAGTAAATCACAGGTTGTTTGCCGTCTCTCCCTGGAATACCCCAGGCCATCCTCCTCGTCTACCAAGCTGTTTATTTTCTTATATAGGTGAATATATTTTGATCAGTTAAAGTTGTTGTTGAGATCTGCAGACCAAAACACCATTTAAGAAATGGTCCAGTAACAAGGATTATGTCTGTGAGAGCACATCTATGAAATATTATCACTTCCATTTTTCAAACCCTTACAAGGGCCCAGCTCTGCTTTATCATGATTAGCAGGAGTGACTTCACTCTCTGTCACTTATCTGAGCAGCAGGTGCATGAATCCCTGTCTCCCATCAAGCAGTTGTTTTCTATCCCTCTTCTTTTTGATCTAAGCTGCAAGGAACTGCTGGAAAATATCTACATGTTGGCTCAAAGCTTTTCAATTAAACAGCCGGCAGGATAAAGATGGAATTTGCACCTGCAGGATGGCAGTGCAGAGCAGCGTGTTGTGATGCTCTGGTAGATCACAGAATCGTTTGGGTTGGAGAAGAATCTTGAGATCACCAAATGTAGGAAACAGAGGAGTAAAAACTTCTGAGAGGATGGAGGGTTTGATTTACAACCCTGGAAGAAGCTTGGGCTGGTGTAATAACAGAGACATATAGACTTTAAGCAAGAGAATTACAAACCTGTGTTTCTATAGTTATAAGTAAGAATATGTATTGGGTGTTATGGTGAAGGGTTTTAAGTACGGTAATGTGATTTTAGAGTTTAAGTTAAGAATTTAGATGTTACAATAGAAGTATATGTGTGTACGTGACCTAAAGAATTATTGGTTAAGAGACAGTCGCATTGCAGTAAAAAGTACTACAGGTGATAGGTCATAAAGTCAAAACAAAGTTTCGTGTTAGATGCTTATTGGACTAGAAAGTTATAAATTGCCATGTTATCTTGAGTCTTGTGACTTTTTCCTCGTTATGGCGACTTGTTAATAAATCTCA
>VZRV01006385.1:17673-129611 GCA_013398115.1 Falcunculus frontatus | reverse complement strand
GGCAAGCTGAGGGGCATTACATCGTTAAACTGGGGCTTTAATTGGAGAATTAACCCTGATATGCAAATGATCTCATGACCTGGGGTCCATCTTGGGGTCCATTTTTCGGAAGCAGCCTTTGGCTCCCCCAGGGTGTACCTTGAAGGCCCTTCAAATAAATACCTATCTTTATTCCCTTCCTCTTGTCTAGTCTCTGTTTCTAGGTGGCTGGAGGAGGCATCACTCCCAGCACTGCCAAGGCCACCACGCCCCCAGGTACCACATGTACGTGTCTTTTAAACCCCTCCAGGGATGGGGACTCCACCACTGCCCTGGGCAGCTCTGCCAGGGCTGGACAACCCTTTCCATGAAGAAATTTTCCCTGATGGCCAATCTAAACATCTCCTGGCATGACTTGAGGCCATTTCCTTTTGTTCTGTATTGGATTGGAGGGTGATGAACTTAAAAGTGGATCTTCTTCAGCAAACACAACCATGCTGGGGAGCCGTGTAGCATAAATCTAACTGGGCATCACATATCCAAGTCAGGACGTTCTAATGCAGGCTTATCCTTAGAATAAGACCAGGATTAGGTCCTGTATTGCAAAAAAAATCATACAGAATGTGATATTACTTTGATAGAAGTCAGATAAAAAGATTTTTTTTATACTTATTTCAGGAACACAACCAATGCTCATGCCACCTTTATTTGTTTGAGAAACAAAATCCAACCAAACAGCTAAAACCATTCTAAATGGAAGAGTTGTTTTAAGTTATGAAAGAAGATAGAATGAAAAACTCTTTCAGGACCTCTGAGAACAGAGGTGGTTTTAAGGGTAAGTATATTCCTTCCAATTGTTCCTCAAAGAGCACCATCTCTCACTGTAGGGCAAAGAAAACTGTCCTAGGGTCTGGTCCCTAGAAAGTGGAAATGTGCAGGAGAATAAACCAGAATTGAAATCCTAGAAAGACAATGCTCATTTTGTGCTGGTCTCGTACACTCTGTTCTCAGCTTATGGAAGCAAAATGAGACCTCATTAAAAGGTCAGCTTGGAAAGAGAGGAAACAGGCCAGTTCTCAGGAGATATTTTTGTCAAATTTCTAAGAATCCAGATGCAGTCTGGTCTGAGAAAGGGCTGTGCTCAGTATAATAAACGTCTAGAAAAGAACTGGTGGGTGAGAACTATGTCATTACAAGATTTTGGTGCTCTGAGAGTCACATCAGGGTTGCCCTGCCACCCTGCCAGACTTCACTCCTTCAGCACTTTGATGCACTTACCCCAGCTATTTCTGCTTGTCAGCCAAACTGCCACATTCTCCTAATTGGATTATTCTTCTTTCTTCCACTAAAATATTATCACTTATTTAGGAAAGCTGCCACTTGTCATTCTTTCAAACACACTGAAGAGTTCGTGCTTCAGACTGTGCTTTTGTGGACACTGTCTAAGCAGGAAAGAGGAGAGAACTGGGTCCATGCCTGGTTCCTCTCCACTGGCTCCTGGATTTGCTGGGGAACAGAAGAGTTATCCCTTTGGAAGGAGCATTTAGCAGCTAAGCAACCACCTCCTGTGGAAGACTGAAGGGTTGATGTTTTAATGGCATTGACATTGCTAAAATCATTGGAGGACTTCTGCCTGCTGTGGGAAACTGCAAAGGAACAGCTGCTCCTCCCTGACCGCTGAAGCCACCTCTCCCCAAATACACTTCCTAATGGGAATTTGGTCTGTGACAGGAACCTGGGACAAGATAAAGGGGATGTTAATGTCCAGTCCCTGGTCTAGGGAGAAGAATGTCTCAGGCAGTGATACTGGAAGAGACTGCGATGCTGATGGCTCAAACAATCAGGGGAAGCTGCCCATGTGCAAAGTGCCCGAGGGTGAGCACCCACCACTTCAGGCTAAAGCTGGCGATGAATGTGATAAGGAAAGAGTGGAACCCTGTGAGGCAGGAGCTGTCTCCTTGTCCTTATCAGTGAACTCAGCTGTGATAACTCTCCCGCGCGGGAGATACTGGGGCATTCACACGTGGCCTGAAGGTGTTCACTCTGCTGATGGGCCATGGTGGGCCATGATGGGCCCAGCTGCACTCATGTGATGGGCAGCTGTATCGAATTAGAAGATGTCAAAGACCCCCGAATTGTCCCCTGATCCACAACATTCCATCATCCATCTGAAAGGCCCTGCCCCAGGGGAGGTACCTGGGTGTTCCTACCTGAACCTGAGTGAATAGAAACCGAATAGAGTGGTTGTTTTGGGGGTTTCCTTCACTGTCTGATAGATCCAGTCTGTGACTATCACGTTGAGCAACAGACACTGAAATTGCACCAGGTCTCATTGCAGAGCCTACAGGTTGTGAGATCTTTTTACTCCTTTCCTTCTCTTTCTTGTACATTTTGTTAAGTGATATTTTTATGCTTTTATATTGCCATTTACTATAGAGAGCTGCAACCAAAATGGCTGAATACCTGTTTTCCTGTGCAACCAGGAAATTGTTCTACAATAAACCCCACATGTGTATATTTATAAACACCAATTGTTTGGTGTTGTTTCACTCTAATCCACCCCAAGGGATCTATTAACAATAACCTGGGTTACCCTCACCTTCTCGGGTGGGTTTTAACATCTCCTCTCACAGGGTGAGATTTCTGCAGTCAAATTAAAGCACAATATCTTAATGTGTGACATATATAAGCCAAGATCAGGTTTTCTGAAATTTGGAGATAGCTGGAAATGCAAATAGAAAAAATTTCCAAAAGTTCCCGAGCTCCTTAATCGTGTGATACTGCTCACATGCTGTAAGAATGTGCTAAATACCACAAAATCATATGGAGCTGAACAACGTTAGTGTTCTCCCGAGGGAGATTGTCATCTCTCATCCTAACTGCTTCACACTAAGCTGTGAGAGCAGAGTGGAAAATGAGAGCAGGATATCTTGGTCTGACATCAGTGCAGAGCTCATGAACTCGAAGGATTTTTTTTCCTGTCAGAGTAAAAGAGAGGTAATATATACACCCTTGACTGAGAAAAATATCAAAATATGGAATGAGACAGATCAACGAGAAAACCAAAAAAGGAACAATCTCTTTAAACCTGAGGAAACAACACCAGCTGAGGCAGGGAGACAGCTTGGTGACACAGGTCCTTTCAAGCATCAGCATCTCAGATCAGAAATCTATATCGGTTTTAAAATGCCAGGTTCCTCATAGCAAGTTCAAATTACAGAGCAGAAGCAGAGTTCATGGAAAGACAAGAGTCCCTTTAAAGGTTAAAGGAAGGAAGCGACACAGATTATTGGTTTCATGCCCTGTTAAAATCTATCCTGCTGAAGTTGAGAAGCAGGAGTGAAATGTTAGCTCTTCCCTTTTCTTGCAAGGAGGAGACATTGAACAGGAAACGGAAAGGTCAAGGCCTCGCAAAACACATCTACAGAATGGAACAATGCCCTGTGCTGCCCCAGCAGTTCTCACCCACAGAGTTCCCAGTATGTACAGGAGTTCCTTGCAGCTCTCTGAAGAGGTCTGCTGGGTGTGGGGAGAGCTGGGTCTTCTTGGGCCATCATAACCTATGCTTGCATTGGATCGTCTTGCAGTTAGGTACCAGAGTTAATGCTCACAGTCAGCATGGGAAAGACAAGGACCTCTTGGAATGAGTCCAGAGGAGGCCATGAAGATGCTGTGAGTGCTATGGAGACAGGCTGAGAGAGTTGGGAGTGTTGAGCTTGGAGAAGAGAAGCTCTGGTGACACCTTGTGAGTCATTTCCGGTATCTAAAGGAGGTTACAGAAAAGATGAGGATGGAATTTTAGGTTGGTTACAACAGGACAAGGGATAAGGTTTTTGAACTAAAAGAGGTTAGGTTCAGACAAGACACAAGAAAGAAATTTTTGAACAATGAGGTGATGAAACACTGGCACAGGCTACCCAGAGAGGTGGCGGCTGCCCTGTCCTTGGAAATATTCAATGTCAGGTTGGACAGGGCTCTGAGCAACCTGATCTAGTTGAAGATGTACCTGCCCATGGCAGAAAGCTTGGACTAGCTTACCTTGAATGGTCCCTCCCAACCCAAAGCATTTTATGATTCTGTATTTAAAAAACCACCCAGAAACACTGAAGTTTTGTCACATACCCCTTGCAAACAATTCCTGGAGCTGATTTTGAGGTGAGGGAAGTGGGCGAGGCAGAGCCTTTGACACAGCGAAATGAGCAGGGCTCTCTCTACAGCAGCTGTCACCCGGTAGGAATCTGGTTCAGACCCTTTTAAAAAACCTCCTTGCTTTGATGTGGCTTGAAGCTTTTTCTAGCAAGTGAAACACGATAACACTCCAAGTGCTCCTTTACTGCAGACACCACCCTGGCATTCAGAGCACAGTCACTGCTGCTGACAAAGACAAGACTGCTCAGCAAGTTACTCTGGCAAGTTTCTGGAGTACAAGTTTATAGCCCTTGTGTAATTTTGGGGGCTGCTACCCACACTGAGAAACAAGCACAACTAAGGAGGTGTCTGAGCAGAGTTGTGATGCTCACACTGATTTTGTGGGGGATATCCTTCAGCCCTTCTTGTCTGGAGAAGTAAATATTGGTCTCACTGCCCCATTACACCTTTCCTTCCAAGCATCTTACACCACCCTGCACTGATGAAGAGATCCTTAAAGTATCACAGAATGGTTTGTGTTGGAAGAGACCTTAAAGACCATCCAGTGTCACCTCCTGCCGTGAGCAGGGACACCTTCCATTATCCCAGGGTGCTCCAAGCCCCATCCAGCCTGGCCTTGGACACTTCCAGGGATCCAGGGGCAGCCACAGCTTCTCTGGGCACCCTGTGCCAGGGCCTCACCACCCTCACAGGGAACAATTTCTCCCTCACATCTAATCTAAATCTCTTTTTAAAATCATTCCCCCTTCTTCTATCAGTATTTGCCAGTATAAACAGTCTGTCTTCCTATTTTTTATAGGTCCTCTATAAGTACTGAGATGCCCCTAGAAGATCTCCCTTGGACCTTTCTCTTCTCCAGGCTGAACAACCCCAACTCTCCGCCTGTCTCTGTGTCTTTGCACAACAGAGCTGGGCTGCATTGTGAGGATGCATTTAATAAGCTGAGGTGGACTAATGGCACAAGCCCATGGGAAGGTGTGGACCAGCTTCTTGGCTGGTCCAGAGCTGTAAATGCAAAGTTCTAGCAGTAGATGATGATTGAGAGACTTCATGACATCCCCATGACATCCATCTGGGTTTATATGTCTGGCTCAAGCTGTCTCAGACCTCCAGCATCTGGGAAGCTTGTGAAAAACTGGGAAAAAACTAAAGAGTGTTGTGTATTCTGCAGATCTAGAAGAGTGTCTGCCTCAGGAAAAACTAGACTATGCTGAAAAAAATCTTGGTTGTGAGTGTCATTGCCCTGGACTCCAGTTTTGTCCTCGTGGGTCATCAGCTCCACCAGTGAATACCAAGCTTCAAATATGGGACATTTTCCGAGTCCTTTGCATTCATGTGCGAGAGGACAGGGACTGCACAGCGAGGAATAAAAATGAAACGTAATGCCTGCGTAAGACTATCACTATGGATGTATCTCACTCCCAGGTTGGTTTTTGACAAAATATATTTTACCCAGGAAGACAAAAACATAAACTCCCCCTGCCCCCCCCCAGCCAAACCCAAGAAAATCTACATGCTATTTTCTTAACTAGCATAAATCAGTGTTTATTCAGTAACAAAAGGTTTGAGAATCTGGACCTCAATCAGGGCTTTTGTTTTTCTAAAATAGGAAACAGGAAACGAGACGCCGTGAATTAAAAATATATGCAAATAATGCAATTAGTTATTTCTCTCAACAACATTTCTGTCAATTGGCCCAGTGTTACATGCAGAAAGCCTCAAACCTATTACTCCAAAAGTTTTTCCAAAACAAGATTGTTTTCATAGATACTATTGGAAATCCATGAGCCTGCACCAAGAAAAGCAGTTGCCTGATAAAGGGACGAGTGCTGCTGCCACAGCCCTGCCTGCACAGAGCACATCTATTATTGCTGTATAACGTCACAGAGTTGAGATATGGTGACCTGACTGACACCTGGAGGAGATGAATCTCGTGTTCTGAAACATCCAATTCTGTCCCTTGTCCTCAAATCTGCAGCTCCGATCTGCAAGATCCCAATCTGCGTCATTCCTCATTTGCATGAGTGTGTGGGTTCCTGCAGCACTCGCTGGAGCCAAGAGGATTTTTACTGAGGAAATGGAAAATGCTGCTTGCTGGACACACAGAGGGTGAATATTCCAGCTGGCACTGTTTTCTAGGAGTGCTAAAAATTTCCATCAGAACAATGAACCCATCTCTCAGCAGCAGGGACCATATAAGTACTGAAAGTAGAGCTTAGTCTGCATTAAATTTGAGATGTGGAGGGGCTGTGGGGGAGGGAACATCAGCCTAGAGGGTGGGATGGGGCTGTTCCCTCTCACCACAGATTCTCGAGGAGACTGCAGGGATGAGTCCTCCCTTAGCTTGCCCTCAGGACTATCAGGGCTGTCTCCTAAATTACGATGGGTGTTAAGTTCACTCCAAAACATGAAAGAGCTGGCACTCGCTTTTCACTAAGACAGAGCTTGTGCCAACTTGCTCTAAATCCATTTCCTCAAGCCAGGCAGTGTGAAAGCTGAGGAGTTGCACTCTCTAACCCGGGGAAAGGCAGAAAGGAGCCAAGCCAAGTTACTCTAAAGCAAAGACGAGGATTCTCACTGATAACAGCTTTCCGACACCGCTCAGGAGGAAATGGATCACTTAAGAGCAAATCAGTCACCTTTCCTGGAAGGTGAATCAGCCAAACTATGTGAGCAAATGGTGTAAAAGGCTCCTGATGAGTAGGTTTGGCCTTGTAATGAATGACCATTGACAGGAAGGGATTTCCAGTGATTGGATTCCTTGTTCCATCTCCTGAAAACTACTTTATTTATGGCTGCAATAAATAGAAAATCGGTATATCCTGTGGCCTAGCAGGGTATGGGAAGCAATGTGTAACTCTGTGGTTCACAATCAAAATGGTACCATAAGTGAGTAATCGTTCCTTTCCCTTCTTCTCTTTGAAGAAACTACAAAATTTGAAAGTTGATCATGAGCCCTCTAATTACTTGTCTGGTAAATACAATGCCATGCAAATGTTGGTAAGGCCACAAACCTCCAGAATCTAGTGGTTATTTGGCTTATTGCAAGGACTGCTGGATGGGATTCCTGCATAACTCAGGCTGTGGAACCTGGAGTGACTCTTTTTTTTGTGGGCTGTGCTTATTTCCAGC
This sequence comes from Falcunculus frontatus, assembly GCA_013398115.1. Lineage (NCBI taxonomy): Eukaryota > Metazoa > Chordata > Aves > Passeriformes > Falcunculus > Falcunculus frontatus. Next base: position 122,351 of record VZRV01006385.1, on the reverse strand, counting down.
AGCTAAGGATCATGTTCGTTCTATTCAGTAACTGCAACCTCAACAGGTGACAAGGAGAAAATCTCAACAATGAATTTCATAGAAATATCGGGGAGAGGTACTTGACAAAATAAGTCTCTCGGAAAAAATAAGTCTGTCAGAAACATCTAAATTGGGAATGCGCCATTTCCATTGTCCCTCTTCTCCACATGGACTACAAGCACTAGAAATGGTATAAAAGTTCTGTGACTACTGGAAACGATAAAACTCTCCCCCTCTGTGCAAGACCTTTGTGTATTTCTGATTAATCTGTATGACTCACTGAGAGTTTTATTCAAGATTGTACAGGACAAGGCTGACAGGAGCAGCATTGCTGGATGGTGGGAGCAAGAAGTGTCTCTTACAACGGCCTTTAACATTTAACAGTTGGACTTGATGCTCTTAGAGGTCTTTTCCAACCTTAGAGTTCTGTGATTTTATTCTGTAACTGGTACAGTCTGTCTCCAGAAACACTTCTTCTCAGGACTTCACTTTCCCATGCAGGACATCCTGAAGAATTTAGACAAAAGTTTCATCAGTTATTTATAAAATGCTGTGTTATTGTTTTCTTGATCAAAACTTAGATAATTTCCCTTGCCTTGGCCACACTCCCAGGCTGTACCTACATTTTGCATGGTACTACTTGAATGGGGAGATCATGGGTTTCTCTCAGACGTCTCTGGAGGAATAAACTCACCCTGTCTGTTAACATTAAAATGTCAAATTCACTCAACTATTTAAATCTACCTCTCGTTGCTCCTGGCAGTATTTTGCAGCAGAAATATTCTGTGTATTTGATCCAACGGAGGATTCTCTGTAAAAGGATGAAAAGCAAAAATGGAAGAGTTACAATTGGAATAGAGTGAATCTCAAAATGTATTAATTTACACCTTCTTTAGCATCATTTTGTCCTTCTCCCCAAGTGTGAGAGCTGATAGCCTGGAAGACCGAACATAGGATGATCATGTCCCCATCATCTCCTCATCTTCAGTGCAGCTGGACAAGTGTGGTAGCTCAGAAACCTCACAGCTGTCAAAAGCCACACAGACAAGCTCAGAACACATTCATCTGTCAAGTGGAAAGAGGCGGGAGGGGGCTGAAAGACAGAAAATAGGAGGAGAATAGATGTTCGTTGGAAAAATAAAAATAATTTCATTCCTGCTAGGACTGAGAGGCTGTTCCCATCTGCAGAATGAGTTGGCATTAATTTTCTTCCGAAGGGGGATGTGTGCTGCTCCGTGATGTGCAACACTGCTGGTAAACTGGAGACCTGCCCTCTACCCACAGTAAAAAGGGGAAAGGGCTATCCATGGGATCCATCACCTCGTGATGATGTTGAGTTTCTGTTTCTTTTCTTCTTTTCTAAAGGAAGACAAAAATCAAAGGATTCGATTCATCTGCCCTGTCTCTGTGACTGTGATTTGATGTCAGACCTGGAACTTCAATTTTAGGAAGTAAAAGGTTTTCTGAATAGGGATTTTTTTCCCTCAGTGTTTCTTAAAGACTGTCAGAACCTCTCCCTCTGTTCCCCACACCATCTTTCCTCCCCATGTCACCTGCCTTCTGTTGGATTAAATCCCACAAGAAAGGAAAAAGGAAAAGGTCTGAGATGAATAAATGTTGATAATATTGAAAGACTTTTTAAAGAAATCATGCTTTTTAAAGAAAATGAGTCAAACCTCACTCCTGAGCTAACCTAAGGAGCTCTGGTTGCCCTTTCATACTTCAAAAACCCCTCTGGCAGGCTACAGGTATCTCTGTTGCTTCCCAAGGCTTCAAACGCTTCCTACTCACGCATTGCTTCTATTTTTGCTCCCAGTACCACAGCCAGAGTGCTCTGGCTGTCCAGAGGGAAGGTTCAAGAGGGGCAGCTTGAGCAGATCCCGTTATGGATAAGGCAGGATCACTTAAAACACTTTTCATGCTCCCTGGAGAGTTGCTTAAGAGGAGGAAACTCTTTGGACTCCACTGAGGGCATGAAAAGGGCTGCTCCTTGTATGTTGACCAGGGGAAAATGTCAAATGCTCGTGTCACAGTCTCCATATCTTTTGTGCTGTCACTCAGCCCTGTCCTTCATTTTGTTGTTCATTTTCTTTGTAGGTTTCGGCAGCCTCGCTACAAATTCTGTTTTATGTGTGTTTCTTTCTTCATAGCTTTCACTGGCTCTCATTCTTAGTTTGAGAAACTTCTTGGACTCTCCTGTTGTCAGTCTGTCCTTCAAGAAGGGTTCTTCTCCTCTGTGTAGGTTGAGATCTGATCCTTTTAGTGCCTCCAGATGCTCAGATAAAAGTCCTGTGTTCTGTATAATACACACACAGGTAAGGCCCAAGCTCTGTGCTTTTAAATTCATTTGTTCCTCAATAATTAATGAAAAAACTTAATCTGAACAGGCACATCTGATTATGAAGGAGAATGTCCTGCTAGACCCATGAAGATGAGATAAAGTGTCAAAATCTCTAACACACCATTAATTTGGTTTATTACTCATGTATTATTAGTATCCCCCAAATTAAACATTCCCACCCTCCTCCAATATGCACAAAAGCAAGTGGAGAGGGAAAAAGAACCTGGGAAATGTTCATTTAATATTACTGCATACACACGTCTTAAAAACTGAATCACAATTTAGTGGAGAATTTCTGACGAGATGGGTATTAGTTTCCCCCTTTATAATGATTCTAATTACTGCACTTGATATTTCTACTTTTGTAGTCACAGGGTTCAACAGTTTCTTCTTTCCTTCACACTGTAATATTATAAAGTTGTGTTAATCTTGCAACACAAAGAAACACTGCTATGTAAAAAGCAGACAGTAAAAAGTGAAATTACCTTGGAAATACAGGGAAGCTGCTTAAATGAATGAAAATAAAAAATATTCAATGCCATTTCCAGTCTCTGATAGAGTGAAAACGCATTCCAGGAGAAAAATGAAGACTGTCATAAAGTAACAAAGAGTAAAATCTAGGAGCCAGTGCCAAAATTGATTGGAGGTCAGAGCCTTAATTAAAAAAAAAAACCAACCAAACAAAAAACCCAGAACAAAAACACTTCACACACACAAAATTCCTACAAAATAAAACCCAAAAAAATCCAAACCACAACCGAAAACCTCTACTATTTCCTATACATTAATAAAACCCACACCTAGCTAATTATGTGAAATACTTTGCGTTGCATTTCCCTTAAGCTAAACGTGGTCACACTGCCATATACCACAGACCAGCTGATATGCAATAATTCAGTTAGATGAGCTCTCTAATGGTAATTTGCTTTTCCCAAACTTGTTTTCTCTAATGTCCAGGAGCAAAAAACAGAGGCAAAGCCTGCAGAACAGCTTCCGTATGAGGAACAACTAAGTTGGATAAGTTTGTCTTTCAAGCCGCAAAAGAACCAGAAGGGGAAATGTTGAATATGAAATCTAGATTTTTACATCAGGGGTGAAAAGTGAGGGGGAATGCTGGTGTGGCCACCAGTGCGGAGATAATGAAAATTGATTCCTGGCTGTGAGAAGTCCACACATTCCAAAATCAGTGGAAGGCAAAGTCTTTGAAGATTATTGAATACAAAGATGTTGTTTGAAATTCATGAGTCACCAAATGCTAGGGCAGGACTCCTGGAAGAAGAACCAAGTTTGCCTCATTTCTGGACATTTTTCTAAGTGTCTGCCAAACCCCGCTGTTGGACAGGGAATTAATTCATTATTAATAAATAGTTCTATGCAATTTTCCTCCTGGGTCTGCTCAGCCTGCAGGAAGGACCTGGAGGCTGCGCAGGAGCTGCCCCCACTCACAGCTGAATACATCAGCTCAAATTTACAGGAATGAGCCCAAACTAAAAAGTTGGCTTTTGTATGGAGTCAACCATCAACAGAAAGATGGAACCAATTAAGTGGTGCCAGAGAGCATCTTAAAACTCTGCAGTCAGGATCAGAGAGAGCTGCAGTCAAAGCTGGAGGCTGTGGGATGTGGAGAGCCTCCCCTCCAGCGAGATGACTCATTGGGCAGCCACAGCAGCTTGGCTGATCCAAGTGATCTAAGGAATTTCCCGCTCTGGAACAAAGGTTGAAACAAAATTCCTTCATTTGGGACCTGCTCCAGTGGCATCACATTAAAACCTTGGACAGCACAGGGCACAGGTAACCATCAAAATGCATTCCTTTATCCATCTTCTCACAAGGTCTTTGCTATTTTTTGTGGTCTGGTCTGGTGACTTCTATACTGAGCCACAAAAAGGAGGGTGAAGGGAGATAAATCTCCTAGCTGAGCCACCCAATCCATATCTTCATGGAAGTAGTTGTTCCCTGAGCTAATTTAATAATTCATGTCAGACTCCTTCTCTCTTCGGTCCTAAATTCTATCCTTTGCCAAAGAGTTGCTGGGTCCACCTCATACTGTAGGAAAACTCTCTTTTCTACCTGAGCACCTGCTAGATCTGGCCTTGAATTTGATGAGAAAATAAATAATTCCCTATTCCTCTTTTTCCATGGTTCTGTAGACCTCTGTGCAATCCCTGAATTCAGGGTTTTTTTCCAGGATGAAGAGACCCAATCAATGCGACTGCACTTTGCATGAAAGTCTCTCCACATCTTCAATCGTACTTGTGGTCAGTCTCACTGGCTTTTCTATTTATAACAGTCTCTTTTGCATACTGAGTGGCCAAATGCGTCATGGTGCTCAGAGTCTGGGAGAATCATGAATTTATGCAGTGTCATAATGATCTATTTTCCTTTCCATTTCTTTCCTAATGACTCTTAGCATTCAATTTAGCATTTTTTGATTGCTGTTGAGCTCTGCAGTGATGCTTTCGTGGAACTGTTGCCACCCTATCAAGCTCTCACTCGAGTCATAATGGTTTGATGAAAGCCCATCAGATTTGTTTTCAGGCATCCACCTTTACATTCATCTCCCTCTTCACTTCACATTTATCCACAGCGAATTTATTCTGTGCTTTTATTTCTCACTCAATCTTGTAAAGTGTTTTTCCAATTCTTCACAAGTGGTTTTTATACTTATTGCTCTGAAATAGATTCATATCTGCAGAAAATTTTGTCAGCCTCACTGTTAATACACTTTTCTTGGGTCACTAATGCATGTATTCAGCAGCACAGTTTCCTACAGAATCCTTTTGTTGCTTCCCTCCATTATGAAAGCCACTCACTTACTGCTACTATTCAGTTCCAGTTTTTTAACCATATCAGGACTATCACTTCTGGGACTCACGAATTCCCTCTTTTCAGGTATAATAGCAGGACTATCCTGGAAAACCTCTGAAGTGGTTCCCAGTGCCCTTTAGAGAAGCTCATTAGGTTGCGTTTTCTGGTGGGTAGAAAGAAGGGTCCTCATCCTTGCTAAAATCATGAGGAGATCTTTAACTAACCAATTCTCTTGTGGTTTTTGGAAGGAGTGTGGGGTTTAAAGGTGGATTTTGCAAAGTTCTTCTCCCTCACTCTATGCCTTGAAAGGTTTTTACTCTAACAGTGTCATGAATCCAGAGGAATTTTCACTGATATAGCAGTGACCATCCAGCTACATCATCAAAGCATGTTCAGGCCCAGATTCACCTTGGATCAAAAAAGTCTAGATTTTAATTTTAACATTTCTAAACTTTTGGTCATGGTCTGCAGTAAGAGGAAGTTCTTTTCCCCTCTACCTATTTTGGGATAGAAGGGATATCTTAAAAGTTATTTCTCTGTTGATTTCAAGGGTAATCTTGACAAAGTCAGCCTTCCATAAATGTGGCAGTGATCAAGGGTGCTGATCTGTTCACCTCTGAGGGCATCCACTGCTCCATCAAAGATAACATGGATCATCCTTGTTCCTGCTCCATCCAAGTCATGCCTTTGTAGTCAGCCACTTTTCTTTTTCTCTGCGTGGGTATTTCTGATTGTACCCAGCAGATTGAACCTTTCACAAAAAAACCACCAAACTCTCATGCAGTCTGTCCTTTAACAAGAAGACAAACAGCACATCTGATCCATAATCTCCTCCTGCTGGTTATTCTCTGTCAGCAGCCTATAAAAGGATTGCCTCAATAAGCCCCTGGAGGGTTGGCAGTGCCTCCATCGACCGGTTCTGTGCCTGATGCTGCAGCTCATTGTCACCATGGGCAGCTGGAGTCACCACAGAGACACTGCATGAGAGGGAGCACGGTCATCCCAGAAGTGCTTCCCCAACAGTGGAATAACTCCCCAACACAGTAATTGGCTGTGAGAGACACTGGAAGCTCTGGATGTTGCCATGGAGCACCTGGAGGGCAGTAATCACCAAGGAAGGGAGGGATTGCCATAAGCAACATATTTTTCAGAGATTAAAAGCATTTCATGAAAGTGGGCGAGCAGATGGGATGGGATAAAACGCTGGGCTGAGAGTGAGCAGTGAATATTTCACAGGTATTGCGTCCACATGAAACAGAGCCGAGCCTGGCAATAAAGATATTTTACCCACCTTTGTGAATCAGCCAGTGCTCAGGAGAATACAGCAGCAATGAGAGTTTACAAAGAAGTATTATATGGTAGTTTTGCTGAGAAATCTATAAATAATATTGACTAAAGTATTATGTAGGATATTTATAGAAAAAACAGGGTATTTATGTATATTTGACTAAGACTTGACCCTAGATTAATTACCAAATAACACTCAAAAGGCAGTGTTAGCCTTGACTCATTCTGCTGGCAGAAGTCAAATGACCAAATGTGGCTGTGGGCTTTTCTCCACACGTGGCCATTCTACACCTTCCATATTGACATTATTAAATAGCAATTGTAGAAATGCTAATTAAAAGGGAATTCTAATGGTCTTGAATTACTCCTGAACAACACAGCCACTCATAATGCAGATATTCCAGTGTCCTCCTCATAAATTACACGCCTGTTTCCTAGTTCCATAGGAAGTACAGGTTAGGATTTATAAGACCAGCTTTCATTTTTCATAATTATAAAAGACTGTCCAAAGGAGAATCAACCTGGACTGATATAGAAATCCTCATCAGTAATGCATCTCCCCACACTCCCAACTTCAAGGGAAGAACACCATGTACTTTCGGCTCAAACTAAAACTTGTTTTACATCACAGGAGTGTCAAATCTTTGGTTATAATTACAAGAGCTAATTAGGACATAGTCATTAGAGGAGATACAGACACCTCCTCATGAAGTGACAGTGTGAAATCCTTTTTCAGGCTTTGCTGTGTGGGTTCAGGAGCTGATGGGGTCATTAAACACAGCCAGGAAATTAGCACACCCCCACGGAAATCAAGATATCAGATGAACTTCCACATGAGCAAGGAAGAGCTCTGGAAATCTGAAGAATTGAGCTCCCTCTTGCTGGCATTCAACCACAGTCAATGGAACTGTTCCAGCAGCTGGACCACAGAGAGCATATGCATTGCATAACCAGAGATACTTTAGGGACCAATTTTTCAATATTCCATCCTTATCAATATTCCTGAGCTGTGTGAGGGCAATAGAAATGCAGGTGTCTGTGGGGAACTACCAAAACATCCTCCCATAATCACCATTTCAGGGCAGGGACTCTCTTTTCACTATGAAACCTGGAAGGATGTCCCAGTTCTGGAGCAACCACCCTGCAGGTATTGCAGGCACAGGATCAAGGATGAAGCTGAAGAACAAAACATCAGTAGGATGGGATCGTGTTATCAAAGAGTCTTACATTAAGACCAAAAAATTACAGAGAATTGTGTTCAGACAAGACAGTCTTACCATTCACTGTGTATTACTTGGAACCTAAATCTCTCTTGTTTCTTTGATCTCTAGCACAAGGGATACAAAGAACAGGACTAGAAAATTCAGCAAGTAAAATCTTCAGAAGCAACAAGCAAAGAAAATATCTTTAACAACATTTTTCTGTTATTTTTCTTTTCTGTGTAACTCCAAAACCCCAAGACATTTGTAATGGGTCACTATATATATTATTAATCCACACCACCACCCCCCCAAGGACACATTAGATAACAATGATCATTTCCTTAGCTAAATACCAAAGCTCTGAATAATGATAATTAAAAGAAAAAATGAAAAACAACCCAATTCCATAGGCAATGCAGCCAGGAGACTGAATGCCAGACGTAAAAAAAAAAAGTAATATCAGTAATTACAGAAATTCTTGGGCCCTTCACCAAAACCTGGAGGTGTTAATTGAAGAAAATAAAATCATTACATATAATGATTATGACTTCAGTGCATTTCTCATGGAGGTTAAGCTGTTTCCACTTGCTCTCAGCAGTTATCATCACTTGCACTCAAACCATCCTCTTGGTCCACTAGACTAATAATCATTTATATTTCTCACCTGCTTGCTCAAATCTGTCTCTGGAGTAATCGTCTTTTTCCAAAGACCAGGGTATAGAAGAAATCCTCAGAGCTGCTCCGTTTATTGCCCCATTTGTCTTCAAACTCTTTCTCCTCCAGCTGCTGATTTGTGCAAAAGGTCTTTTCCACATCCTCAGCTCGCTTGTTCTCCAATTTATTGTCGTCCTTAATTCTATTGTCCCTCCTAGCAAATTTTCTTTAGTTTAATAGAGTTTCTTGAGCAATTTTGCATCACGAATCACATTATAGATGCTGTAGTTACTCATGTGGAGAGCTCTGTTATTACTCCTGGAGTAATATTGGTTTTTATACATTACAAGCTTTCATGTCCTTTGGATTATGGCTCTTTGGTATCAGTCAAATGAATGCTTCTACAAAGAGGCCATCTTTTCATCATTTTTCATCTGTCTTTTCCCTCTCATACTTTAGCACACAATATTTAACTTGCTATGGTCGCAGAGTTTGCTCTAAATTCGGATTTCAGGGGCAGTAAATGAGCTGTGCATGTTCCTCAGCAAAAGGTTTTAAAACAGAGGAGGCTGGTGTGGGTTTGGATGACTGGTAAGCTCCCTTTGGGGACAGATTTACTGACAATTAAACTCTCTTTGCTGCGTGGGATTGTCTACTGGAATTGAAAAGAGGGTAGGAGGAGAGATGCTGCTTTCTTTCCTTCTTATGCGCTAAAGCTTTGGAAGGGATAAAGTGGCATTAATAACCACTGGGACTCAAAATCAAGATGTACCCTTGGCTGTACCTACATGCCGAAAAAAAAGGCAAAGAGGCGGCTTCAACGTGCAGAATTTAATGAGCAAAGTTCTTCCCTCAGAGTTTTCTGGGCTGTCCCATGGCTTCATATTTCTTCAGGATGCTTCAGGAGCCCTGTCTGGCAGCACTCGTGAGTTTACCTATGTCCGGATGCCCAGGGGCCACAAGCAAGTCTAATTCCAAACCCCTGCCATGGGCAGGGACACTTTCCGCTAGACCTGGTTGCTCCAAGCCCCTCCAGCCTGGCCTTGGACATTCCCAGGAATGGGGCAACCACAACAGAAGAGCAGGATCTTTCAATTCAGGGATGCCAACTTGCAACTTTCTCTGAAAAATGATCCAAATTCATAGAAGACAGTGGGAACCATTACAACCAGTAAGACCTGGTCATTTCCAGCATCAGTGGAGCACAGAGGTTTAAAGAAATGCACTTTGTCCCACCTTCTTTGGCCAAAGTGAATCATCCCGGAAAAGGGCAGGAATCTGAGCGAGCACTCATGGTCAGCTCCAGCATTCAGGTGCAGTCCTCTTGAAGAGCTGATTAATTTTAGAAACATGAACAAGTATGTGAAAACCTAATAATGCTTCAGCTTTGATGGGACCAGTCAAAATGCAAACAAAACAATGAAACTTGTAGAGTCCCTGGAATCCTATTTAACAGTAATGACCCGTTGTTTCCATGCATTCCATGTACCCTGTAGAACTTTAACCTCTGTGACAGTGCTGATGATCAGCCCCCTGAAGCCGAGTCCTCTCCCTCCTCCCCTCAACAGTCCTGTTGATGTACAATAAAGAGCAAAAGGTCAGATACCTGCAGGTGTCCAAATAAGTTGCCCAAACTCTTCTCTTATTACACCATTAAATGGAGTGGTCATTAGTGTTTATGAAAAAATATGGATCAGCACCCTTTGCTGGGAAAAGCTATGCTCTTGTTCCAAAAATAAAGAAAAAAAACCCCAAGGCTATTACTGAAATATAAAATTCATTCAGCCTTGCAGTGCAGCCTTTCAGCAGTTCTCCAGCAGAGGAAACTCTCTTTTTCAGGCACCTGGAATATGTTGTCCCCAGAGACTGTGAGATAAGAAAGCACATCCTCAGCTTCACATTCAGCTGTGGTGTGATCTGAAGGGTGATAACATTTCTCCAGCTGGCTGTGAGAATCATTAATTTATTATTCAGCTGTGTCTTCAAGCCCCCTTGATCAAGGGTCCTTTTTCTCTCTCTGTCAGGCAACTGTTCTATTCTATGTTCCTGATTTCTTTACATCTCTGCCTTCAGTATTGTTATCTCTAACTTAGACTATCTCAGTGTTCAAACGTGTTCTCCTTTTTTTACCTTTGTAAGAAGAGACAGAGTGAAAACAATTATGTGATGAGTGTTTAATGTATTTCTGGGAGCTGTGTGCTGCTCATTTAAAGTCTGGACTTTTCCTTTACAAGAATGTTAAAAAGAAAAAAAAGCAAACCAAGTGTGAGGCTACCATTTTTCTTTTTTTTTACAACTCCTTTTTACACTTGCTGTAAAAACCTCTGCTTCACTCCTTCCCCTGCCTTTACATTATATTAGTTAATGATGTTCCTTATTCTAATTGCTTTCATCACTTTCATTCTCCCAAACCTCACTCGAAGCTCCCGTGCTTAGAGCAGAGTGACGCAGTTTATTAGAGCTGAGGCGACAGTGGAATGAATCATGGGCTTGTCCCTTCAAAACCTTTTGTGGCATTTTCAACATATTCGCAAACAGAGGACATTTCACTGGAATTCCAGCATATCATAACAGAAAAATGGACTCATCCTGTCTGCAAGTCTCATTCTTGCTAACAAGAGGATAAATTCAAATTCTTGTCTTGAAGTTTCCATCTGGGGTCACCCCTTGACATCTGCAAGGGTATCAAACACTTCAGAACCCCCAAAGAATCACTCAGCTACAGGAAAGGAGTGGGACAGTTTTCAGGAGCTGCAGATTGAGGTAATTATCCACTTGACTGCTCAATCTTGGCAGATGATGTTGTGTTAGACAGACTGAAGTTCACAGTTACGTGCGTTTGGAGGTGGCGAACAAAATACCCACGCTGACCTTTCAAACAAAATACTTTTTGTACCCTGCAATTCTTTAAGATGTTTCTGTGTAATGCTGCTAAGCTTTAGTTTGAGAAGGAAGAACATTGAGGATTTATCATTTTCCCGTGTTCAAGAGAATTCACAGAGTCACAGAACTATTGAGTTTGGAAGGGATCTCTGGAGATCACTGGTCCAAACTTCTGCTCCAGCAGGGTCACCCAAAGCTGGTTGCAGAGGACTGAGTGCAGTTTTTTGTTTCAGTATTTCCAAGGAAGGAAGATCCACAGACTCACCGGGAGACCTGCACAAGTTCTTGGTCATCCTTAAACCAAAAAAGTGTTTCCATTTGTTTAGATGGAACCTCCTGCATTTCAGTTTGTGCCCGTGGCCAGTGGTGATAGACAAATTTGCTGACAAAGTTTACGGATGTAAAATCAGGTCTCAAAACATGACTTTGAATACAGAAGTGCACTTTTCAGTGTGTGCCATTTACCATTAAACTTCTTTGCTTTAGCCTGTGAGCTCTGGACAGTGAATATAATAATTTAGGCTTACAGAAAAATGAAGCAAAACTGAATGTCTTAAGAAATTTGTGTTTACAACTATTTTCTTTAGCAGAAATTTGCTTTTGTGTAGAAAGAAACACTTCATCTATCATGAGCTCTGTAGAAAGTAAAAAGAGCAATTTACATATTTATGTTTTCTGATTCCATACCATCGGGTGCTTATTAGAAAATTGATTTATAATGGCTTGTTTTTTAACCTTTGTGTACTGTTCAGTGTATACCTGTCCTTACCCATGGTAGAGGACCTTTGGATCAAACAGTGCCCTCAGACACCAATTGTTTAAGAAGACCGTGGTAAGAATGATTGAACAACCCTATTTAGAGGATGATGAAGTATTGCTGACTATACATCCTGACATATGGTTACTCTCATTATTAGGTGTGTCTGCTACATGATCTGAACATGCCTTGTGAGGATTTATATTTAAAGCAGTGATGTAGAGCCAGTTCACTGAAGCAGCATGGAGAGGGCTCTAAGGAGTGAGTTTTACCCCAGACTGCACCAAACCCAATTATTTCTGTACTTCCAATTCCTCCCTTCATCACACATTTTTCACATCACCGTGTTAACCCTTTTCTCAACAATCCTATGCGGGTAGCATCAATTATTTCCAGAAGAATTCAGGCCTTCTCTAAGCCATTGTTTTCCAAGGAGAACAACCATTTTGGAGCTGTGGTCCACATTTTGCCCTCTGAGAAACCTCTGGTACACTCAGAGGCTGCCTTAGAGAACAACGACCCAGCGAAGAATGTGACAGAATATACAACTTCCAAATGACGATGGACAAATGTTAATGACTTGGATTTCCTGCCCACACTCAAACCTAATCCCACCACAAGATGGTCTGTTCCATCAAAAACAGCCTAAAAAAAGTTCCCAAACCTCCTTATTCTGATTAGGTTGAGAAACATGCGCAGGAGCCACATTTCCTGTTTGTTGCTATCAGTGTATTGAACTGTTCCATTTCCCTCTGGATTCGGATCAGAGGCCACCAGCTAGGGACGTCAGATTGCACAAATGTTTTTGGTCACAGTTCACAAGCCAACCCCACTGGAGAGATCCCAAACGCCCTCAGAGAAACCTACATCCAGTTTCCTACAATTTTATTTAAAGCATCCTGCCTGTGAATGTGTGGTCAGCCAAAAAAAAACTCGTGAAATGATCCAAAGTCATGAGCACCCCGTGGCTGGTAATTGACCTCAAATCAGCTTGTTTTTGCCTCAGTCATTTGTCAGTGGCTCAATTAACAGCAAATTCCACTCTTGCTAGGTAACAAGAGGAAAAATTGAGTGGGAATATTGAATTGTTCTGAGACCTCAGACCATTCCTTCTCAGTGAAAGTATTTTGTATTACCAACTTCTGTAATGCGATACTTTACCTACAGAGAGAATTTTGGCTCCCCTTGGGGCTGCCTGTATTCATTCTCCTCCCCAAATCCTTTCCTCACTCCCTCCCTTGCCACAATGAACATCATTTTGGGCATCAGTCGAGCCACTCTATAGGGTTAGTACTCAGGAGCTGCTGTCATTGGAGAGAGTGAAGGAGCATTTTTCTTCCTACTCACATTAATATAAGAGGTAAATGGGAAAAGAAATCAGGAAAAAATCCGCTATTAAAGTTAGATCTCCAAGCACTGGCAAACAATAAACAGATTATGGATTTTTATAGGACTTTAATGCATGGAACTACGTAAGTATTAGTTGGAAGAAGCTTCTGGAGCTGGTTCCCTCTGGCTCTGCAGTAATCTCGGAGTTTCAAACACCAGGTCTCTGTTTTGGTCTCGCTGAAGGGAATGTGCTGTGACATCTCTTCCATGCAGAGAGCTTGGCCTCTGGGCCCTGCAGGTGTGTGAAGGCAGGGGCGTCATCCAGGCCTGAAGCATTTTATAAGTGAGAAACCAATGGATCAGGAGCTCCACAGGGCATTCATGGCCCATCAGACAGCAGGAAGGGCACGGACACTGTATGAAGTTTTTTATGCACCAGGATGGACTGTGCTCAATTTCAGATCATCCGAAGTCACCCGAAACAAACACACTGGAGATCTGAGTCGCTTCAGCATGAACCACCCCAAGGCACCACTCTTGTCCCATCCTTCCACACAGGCAGATCACAAAGCTCCCAAAAGATCAATAGGTTTCTGAGGACCTCTGTGTTTTGTGGTGGTTGGAATGAGCTTGAGAATGAGCAAAAGAACTGTGACTTTCAGAACTAATGCTGGCACAAATGACCCACTACCCTTTCAGCAGCCTCAGGCCAAACCCAAAGCTGCCTAATTTCACCTTCCCAAGTCAGCAGTCTGCCACACCTTCAAACGCCATTCAGAGACTGCCCTGATTTTTCTGGGTCATAATTTAATTAGGGACCTGTCTGGGAAAGCTGTAAAGAATTGTACCTCAAAGCTGGGTGTGATCCAGCTGGTAGATGGCAAATGAGCAGCTCTGCGGCTCCTCTTTGATTCTGTAATTCTCCCACGTTAAACTAAAAAATCTCCAATCCGTCTGCCGATTCCGGGCTCCAAGGAGATAACAGAAAGGCTGCAAAATTTTTACAGTCAGAAGGGGGTCTGGAGTGTGGCAGTTCCTGGTTTTCAATGTGAGAATTCAGAATGTACAGAGTGCAGTGCTTCCAAGAAAACAGACCTTAGTGTGTAAACTCAAACATACCGAAAATCAATTCCATTTTCTTGTCTTGCCTGCTCTTGCCCATAAAAGAATTGTACTGAGTTCTACAAATTCTTTTTTTTTTATTCTTTTAGACACAAAAGAGATAATGCGTTTCATCTCTCCCACTGTGCTACATGACATACTATCATTGCATTTTCAGACATTAATAACATAAGTGTTTTTGTGAAACGGTTTTATCCTCACTTCTTTTTTTCCTACCAGTCAAAAGTCTCTCTGTGCACTTACAGACCCTTTGTTGCAATCCCAAAGTAAGAAAGGACCTTGAAAATTAAGATTCTCTCCACATTATCTACATTCACATCTAATTCAGCAGCAAGAAGGACATACAAGTGTGACACTCCTCTGATTCATCTGAAATTTTGGTGTCACACCCTTGAAAACAGAAGTTAAACCGCACTGTGTATGATGTGACGCTTTAACAGAAAAAACTAAGTTGTCATGAAGGAAACCTTTACTAATTAAGAACATCATGGTCTTCCTGCAGTTATATAGAATTACTTCAAATTCCCTCTATAAATTTTAAGGTGCTCACTTCAATGTACACTTGGGATTTCAACCCGGCCCAATGCTCACAGACACTGCCTCAAATTTCTCTCTGTTTCCTTATAGCCCTTCTGAAAATTTTTCTGCAAGTTCATCTCCATTCTTTCTGGGCATAAATTAATTGTTGATAAAAATAAATCTGTTTGGACACCTACATTTTTCACTGCAGTGCCATAGGCAGTAGTAAGATCCACAGCATGTTTATTAATCACTGTTACGCATCTGCTGCTCTTGGGATTAGTCACATTATTGAGTGACAACTTCTCCATTCATGTCTCTACTAGGCTTAAAAAAGCAGTGAGGAGCAGGTTGCAATACAAGTTAAGATGGATTATTGTTTTTCAGACTACTTTACAAAATTAATCTCAGCTTTAGCTCTTTTTAAACACAGCCCTAAAATAAACACTGTGCTTATTTTTGACTCATGCCCCTCAAATAGAGTAATTGTGGTAGATGCCCTGAAAAGATTCCACACTGCATCTGAGTGGCTGAACTCATTTAAGTGATGCAAACAGCCTTTAGTCAGAAAAAACTAACATCACACAATTGTGTGATGGTTTGGATTGAAAGACACCTTCAAGATGATTCAGTTCCAGCCCCCTGCCATGAGCAGGGACACCTTCCACTAGACCAGGTGGCTCAGAGTCCCAAACAATCTGGCCTTGAAGATTGCCAGGGGTGGGGAATCCACAGCTTCTCTGGGCATCACATACAGTGACACCAATGAAGCTGAACATGAGAGAATTCTTTTCCTGCTCCAGCTGAATGAGACACAGAAGTCACATTAACCTGTCAGTGCTAAAGAATGTCCACCAGCCCAGGTGGCAGTGGGGTAGAGATGTCCTCTGGCCTTATCAGATGAGTACAAGAAGCCTTACAGGAGAAGCAAGACAGCCTGTTTCCAAGGAAATAAATTTCCAAGAATTTGCTTGCAGAGCAGTTCTGTTGCTTAAGGGATTTTGGCCAGAGAGGAGCCTCAGCTGTGATAACTGACCTTGAAAAAGGTGTTGAAAGGAGCCATGTGAGAAAGGTCACACCTGAGCATCCGGGGGTCTGGAAAGCATCAAGGGGACAGTAGGATGTTGGGGGATGGGCCCTCTATGCCAACCAAATAGGCTTCCAATTCCACACAAGTCCCTTTTCCTGCTGGTTGACCACATGCCTTCATAAATGCCTGGTTAATAAGAGCCATCAGCCTTGGAGATTTTAGGCCTTCTCAAAACTGAAGAGTGTGATAAGGCAGCACTTTTTTCCTTAACATTATCTTTGTCCTGAGTGGTTCAGCTGCTTTCATTGGCCAAGGAGCCAGAAGAGATAAAGGGAGGAGAAGTGGGGAGGATGAGAACAACAGAGCTGAGCATGAATTTGAGGGTCTGGTGATGTGTTTAAAGCTGCATATGTAGGTACCATAGGGTTACGTTCAGTGCTTAAGCAGCAGGTATTAGAAAGGGGCAGGGTGTTTTGGTGAGGGTAAAAACCTCGTTTCTGGTTGAGAAATAAGCAGGAACTGCCTTATATCTGAATGCTTCTAGGAAACTGACATAGGAGAGAGGCGGGCTTACAGAGAACAGAAGGATAAAGGTGTGACCTGATGCACCAGGGAGCCTCCACATCCTCACCTTGCATTTCCATCACCACCTTTGAGCCCTGCCTCTTGCCCAGCTCCAGCTTTCACTGCAAAGGGATCTCCTATAAACTGTGGCTCACATAGAAAACATGTGAGTGTGAAGCTGTCCTCTGTTTCCTTATCCCGTGCCATATTTAGTTTGTGGCTTTTGGTGTTTCATTGGGACTTTCCAATCAGTTACACAGTTCTGGGGGGTGTTTTTACAGCTGTTTATGAGCCACAGTCTGGCTGCAGCTTTTTCACCAGCAGCCAAGGCTCTCAAATGCTGCTTTGTTACAAGCTCCATTGAAAACCCAGAGAAGCTGCCCGGGTTTACTGCACCATTATTCAGTCCATGGTTCCCCAGAATTTTTTCTGAGACCTCTTTAAGAGAAATCTTAAAGGCTCTGGTGTCATCCATGCCTTCAGCTATGGAAAGTATCTCTACTGAGCTGCACTGCCTGTTCTACAGAAGGAAAATTCCTCTTTACAGTGGTGTTTGGCCTCCTCCTCCACAGACCCATGTTACAGTCCCCCTTGCAGATCCCACACTCTTGGCTGGGCATGCAAGAGCCTGTAGGCACTTGAATGCCTGTGGAAAATGGGTTTATTCTCATTAATGACAACTGGTAGTATTGAAGACAAGGTTGAATTTGGAGGCCTTCTGTCCTTGACATGGTGGCTGTGAGCAGAGGTTCCCTTTGGAGTCAGTTCCTATCATGTTTTGCCCCTGCTATAAAATCTGCTTCTTCCACATCAGAGGATGGGACACTTCACCTCCTATCAGACTATTAAAATCAGGCTGACTCAAGACCCAAAATTCTGCCACACCTTTTCTCATCAAAAAACTGCTTTGTTTGCTAAAAGACTCTTTTTATAATCCCCTCTGGTGCTATTCACCATTAACACATCTTCCTGTTGTGGTCTTCCAAATTTTCACTGTTGGTTGAGCAAGGGAAAGGGAACTCTAAATATTGGAACAATCCCTGGAGCAGCTCCCAGTGAGAATGCAATCCCAGAGGCTCAAGAAGAGCTCGGATGCCTTTTGGTAAACCAAAATTCCTGCACATTCCAGCCGTCAAGGCAGCCATTGGCCTCTTGAACCAGCTCTCAACTGAACATTTTTAATCACTCCCCTGAGCCCTCTTCAACAGCAGCAAACTTGTCCCAGGAAAGCTCAGTTACGCCCTTTGCAAAGGAAATTGTCAGCGGGGTTTTTAGTTTGTTGTGTGTGTGGGAACAGTTCACAAAGATATCATGAGGTGCTTTTCCTTTGGGAAGCACTGGGAATAAAGAGGTTAAAAAATTAATTTGCAAAAATGAGTGTTTTGGATTCCTGAACAGCAGATATTTGTTTTTGCTGCAGGATGTTTTTGTTAGCTCAGATAACAGAATAAAGACACTGCTTACACCTCTTATCCATCTGCTTGGAGATGAATGTAATGTTCCAGGGTAACCTTCCCAAGTCCTGACTCAAGACTAAAAGAGAAAGCAAAAAGAGACTAACAGCAAAGTCCTGATTCACCAGGCCAGCACAGGGAGGCTCATAAAGCCAAGATTTTCTCAAAGCCTGGGATGTTTTCTGCCCAGAAAACATGCACCTGTGCTGTCCCCAATGCAGCCAGCCTGCACGTTACCCCTGGCACCCAGCAGTGTCAGAATCCTCCAAGAAATGTCCCAGGATAAGGAATCTTGTGCTATATCTTCTTCCACAGTGATGCTGGTCAGTTGTAGCCATGGGCATGACCTTGAAGAAGAGAGAGCGACCAAAATTTCCTTCTGGAACCACATGCAATTAAGAGCTGTTCGAATGAACCCTTCTGATCAATGTATAATTTGAAATAGGAGCAGCCTCAGGGCCACTCTGCCCTAAAAATCAGAGGGCTTATTTGTACATGACGACTTACATGCTCCAAAATCCAAGCACTTGCTGTCATGAGGGAGTGGGAAAGGGGCTCAGCCTGGAGAAAAGGAGGCTCAGGGGGGACCTTGTGGCTCTGCACAACTCCCTGACAGGAGGGGGCAGCCGGGGGGGGTCGGGCTCTGCTCCCAGGGAACAGGGACAGGAGGAGACGGAACGGCCTCAAGCTGTGCCAGGAAAGAATTAAATTGGGTATTAGGGAAAATTTCTTCATGAAAAGGGTTGTCCAGCCCTGGCACAGCTGCCCAGGATGTTGGTGGAGTCCCCATTCCTCAATGGATTTAAAAACCATGTGGATGTGGCACTTGGGAACATGGGTCAGTGGTGGCCTTGGCAGTGCTGGGGGAAAGGCTGGATTAGATGATCTTAGAGGGCTTTTCCAACCTAACCAATTCTGGGATTCCATGATCCCACATCTCTCTGAATGGGCTATAAACCCATAGGGTCCAATTAATTTTTGAAAAAATCACCCCCTGAATTTGACTTACGTTTGCTTGCACTAAACTCGTTCTTGAGTTCTCTTGCAGCACTTTATGATTTTGTATAGCAGAAAGGAATAATGAGCCAGTAGGTCCTTGGGAAAATATTTCTTTCCCCCACTGAAGTAGGCAGCAGTTATAAATATTCTGCAGGCAGACTCCAGTGCCTCAGCAGTGACCACTCCGTGACGACAGCAGCCAGTATCTCAATAGCAGGAGACGAGAGGTTGCTTCTGTGAAAACAAATTTACCTATAAGCTCCATTTCAACAGCCACAGGGGGAAATCCAACTTCTTTCCTACCGAAAAAGAATTACTTTTCCCCTGCCAGTGCTACAGCATCACCACTTGAAAACTATCCCCATTATTCCACCAAATGATTGATTCCTCCTAACCGTGCCACTGGTGACTGAATTCATTTTGGGAGCCAATTACAGAAAAAAAAATATAGTAAGCATTGCAAGAGAACCTCAAATTACTGTTTTAAAACTTGTTTTTCTCTTTTCTTCCTTCTGTTTAATCCAAAGGAAACATGTTCACAGTAGGAGTAAAGACCAGTGTAAACAAACCAAAAAAATTGAATAATATGTATTTACTTGTATAATTTTTTTTCTGTCCAGCAGAATGCATGACCTTTATTTAGGTTTTATGAATACTGACAAAATCACTTTCACTGCAGCTCTCAGTCTTAACAAATATAAATGTGGACAAGTCCTTCACAACCCACCCCCCAGTTTTCTAATACTTGGTATTTTATATGGAATTTGTACCATGTACCACAATTAAGAGAATGAAATGTAAAAGCTGCTGGAAAAAACCCACCACATTTCTAAAACAAGACCAAAGAACAGGAAAAACGTGCTGTTTTCTGCTTACTGTAATATTAGATATTTTATTCTGGATTGTTATTATTTCTGTGTGTCACATGCAGAAATTTCCATTTTATTAATGGAAATCAAAACCCACAGCAAGGATGAAGCATTTTCCATCCTATTTCTGACTGTTCCCAGCTGAAGAACATGTCAGACACAATATAACTTCGCCATTACACAAGCCTCTGAAAGATGCTGGCAGATATTTCGAGAGTTTGGCATTCTCTATCAATAAGAAAACAAATCTGTGACAGTTTCCCATCGAGTCAGAACAATACAAGCACAGGACAGAATATTTTTAGCGTGCTTATATTCCATACCACGCATCTGAGGCTGAATTTTTCCCCCTCTTTGCCGAGTTTTCCAGCGGTGTATTGACCAATTTACAGTCAGATACACTTAGAATTCATCGACATCTTTCTCCTGTGGAATTACATAAAAGTCTCAAGCTCTAATAATAGCAATTTTTTGTCTGCATTGACAAGGAGGATGAAATAAAAGTCATGAGTCCTTTAGGCCTCTGCCCTCAAGGGTATAGGAGAAATCCAGGGCCACACAGAGAAACATCTCCATAAGCTCCTCTCAAGCCAAGGTCTCCTGAAACTACTGATGCCATCATGAATTCTTGTCAAGAAAATTTCAATAACGGTCAGCACCGTGTCTGGAAAATGGATGAATCTGACAGAGAGGAAAAGCTCTCTCTCCATTGATGAATTTATATGTGAAATAAACTCATTTCACCTCATTAAGGTCATTGTTTGAGCAATTTTGGGTCGAGAGGATTCACCCGTGAACATGAACCGTTTTCCTCCGTAAAATTTCATATTTTTATAGTCACACGCATCTGGGTATAAGAGGTCCATCAAGGCTTCCTCTTCTGTCTTGGGGATATATCTCAAATCAGCCTTTGCATTTTCCCCTTATCTTGAAGGGCTCCAGTTTTCCAAAGACAGTTTCTGATTTTGCTGACATGTCCTTTTTCTCTTATTTGTCTGTGAAGAGTTTGGAGGTGGCAGCAACTAAAGACTCACTTTTGGGCCAATAAATTTATGATACGTTTATAGCATTTTGAGGATCATGATACAATTCCAGTAATAAATACAAGCAGTTTGACACGTTGGTTATTATTCATCTTTTTCTGAAGGCAGAATATTGCTAAAAGTTTAATTAAGGGAAATTGTGACTTGAATTCAGACAGTCAACACTAAGCTGAAAAACAGAGAAGGGTTATAAAGGAGTTGCTGATTTCCCTGAGATGGAAGAGAAGAAGGTAACAGGCTGCCTTGGATAAGAGTATGGATAATTCATGGAATCATTCAGGTTGGAAAGGACCTTTAATGTTGTTGAGTCCAACCATTCCCCCAGCACTGCCAAGGCCACCACTGACCCATGTCCCCAAATGCCACATCCTCATGGCTTTTAAATCCCTCCAGATATGGGGACTCCACCACTTCCTTAAGCAGACTGTACCAGGGATTGAGAACCCTTTTGGTGATGAATTTTTTCCCAATATCCAACCTAAACCTCCCCTGGCCCAGCCTGAGGCCGTTCCCTCTCCTCCTGTCCCTGTTCCCTGGGAGCAGAGCCCGACCCCCCCCGGCTGCCCCCTCCTGTCAGGGAGTTGTGCAGAGCCACAAGGTCCCCCCTGAGCCTCCTTTTCTCCAGGCTGAGCCCCTTTCCCAGCTCCTTCAGCCACTCCTGGTGCTCCAGACCCTTCCCCAGCTCCGTTCTCTTCCCTGGACACGCTCCAGCTCCTCAATGTCTTAATTAATAGAAAAACTTATCTTCCTCACCATCCTGCCTGTAGCTCCCTACAACATGGCAATGCAGTGGAAGAACTGAAGAGGAAAACCTCCTGGATTTATGATGCATTTATTAGAAAACATTTATTATTTGGTTTATTTTGTTGTATTTATTATATGGTTTATTGAACCAGCATGTTGGTTCTGATATCACAGTCACTTGGGCAAACACCTGATGGTCAGGGCACTCTGACTGGAAAAGCGAAAGAATGTGGGTCACCCCTTCCCATCAAGGGGATTTTACCACTGTAATTATGATGAAATAAATTATTTATCTAGTCCTCTCACAAAGTTTCACCTGATTTTGTGAAAAACAAATTCTGTGATCATATGTGGGGGAATAGTCTGGATGTTAATTGTGTATTCTTTTAAATCTTTGGGTGAAACAATCGTGTGAGTGTTGAAAGCTAAGGAAGTTCTCTACTTCTAAGTTTTGAATCTGCATTTCTCCCTGTGTATTTAACCTGAGCACATTCAGCCTTCCACTGCATCATGTGCCCTTAACATTACCAGTTGTTATTTTTCTCAGCATTTTTCACATTTCCTAAGATTATTTCCCACCTTTCCCATCTCTGCTGTGTGAGCTGGCCAGTGCTCACCCCCTGAGGATGATTGTCCAGGGGCATCACATCCCTTGCCTTCCCCCTGGTATAAATGGAATAGTGATCCCCAAACTATCACAGTGCACAAGAGAGGAAAATAAAAGCAGTCAAATCTTCTCTGAAATGCAAATCATCATTTTCCTGCTGACACATTTTGTGTCAGAAGAATTGTCCTGTTTTGCTTAACACCGATCAATTGCATCAAGAATTCAATATGCTTGAATGTGGAACCAGTTCATTGAGTGTAGATACCTGAAGAGTGGCACCAAAAAATGAAGGACTTTGCACCAGCAAGAGCTTTTGTAGAACCAGTTGTTTACTTGAGCAGATTTACCTGTTCCTGTCACTTGAAAGTTCAGTCCAATGAGCAGCTTCATTATTTAAACACTGCTTCTGATCGACGCAAAAGCATCACCCAAACCCTTTGGTATTAATGCACCTTATTTCTGTGTGTTTGCTTTGGCTTTTTAACTTTTCTCACCTCTCTCATGAAGGGAGGCTAATTATCTGGAGAGTTTCTAGTTTACATTGACTTTTTCCTTTGAGTAATGCTGGAAGAAAGAACAACCGCCTTCCTGTAAGTAAAATAAAATTATTCTTTCCTAATAAAAGTCCTGTTGTAATGTTGCTAAGAAACATGTATGAAAACGGCCTCTGAGCATCCTCACCCTGCACTGTGACAGCTGATACAGAACATTATCTTAAGACAGTCTTGTTCTTTCCTGCAGTTATCCCATGTTTTCTCTGTCCTTGTGGGACATAATTATTCTCCTTACCTTACAGTCCTGCTTCTAAACAAGTTGTTCCTTTGGATAATGGAAGAAGGTGTAGTGAAAGGTGTTCCTGCCTGTGGCAGGGGGTTGGAATTAGATGTTCTTTAAGGTCCCTTCCAACCAAAACCATTCTGTGATTCTATAACAATGCATGAGGAGCACTTAAAGCACATCCAGGCCTTTGCCTTTTGTGCATTCCCAAATTGCAATGTCTGTGTGCACACTGGGGCTCAGCGTGGACTTCCGCATTTTATAAATAAGGTTTTAGGTGCTCAAGAACCCCTACAGGTGTAGAGGAAAGGGGGACACTGAATATGATTTAACTCTGAACCTGCACCACTGGAAGCAACCTCACAGCTGCTCTAACTCAAGGAGAGTTGTCAGTGAGCTCTCTCCTCATCACGGAACACTTGAAGGTCTCTCTGAGCTGGAGAGGGCATAGGAAGCACATAAAGTCTTGAAAGGTGCTTCTGAAAGTGCTGGCCAAGGGATGAAGAGCTGGTGCTTATTCCTAGTAAGTCACATGGCAATAAAAGTAAGAATTAGTATAAATTCCCTCAGATAATGCAGGTTTGTGGCTCCATGATGAGACCTGGTCTGAAGCACTGAACACTGCTCCATGTATTCTGCATTCAGGAAAGAATTATTTGACACAAGCAGCCAGAGGAATTGGTTTGTTGATGACAAGGGTCTTTCACTTGCATTAATATATATTTCCATCCAGGACGAACTTATCTGAACAACCTAAGACTCTTCTGGCACCGGTAAGACCAGGAGAATATGAGGATACTCACAGGGCAATTCATCCCACCAGGCTTAAAAAACCCACTCTCTGCTTTAGATTTGAGGCTGTCAAATTTACTAAGAGAGAGCCAAAAAGTTCTACTTTTCGGTACATGACATGTCACTTCAGTGAAAAATATCAGGAATACAGAGACAAAGTTAAGGGGAAAGTACAAGAGTAGATAAAATAATTTCTAGGTCAACTCATCCAGAGCAAGTTTAAAAGCTTTTGTGGAAGCTTAATGAGTAAGACTGCAAAACAATTTGTTGAAAGAACAGCTGGGACACAAACCTTACCTGTATTTGCAGATCAGGAGGGAGTTTTCTCTGCTTATGGACATGGTTATATGCCATGGTTTCATCACAAGAATGGATGGCAGGGTTGAATACCCTGGGATGTTTTTTCCAGCTTTATATCAAACCATTGTGTTTCCCGCCCTCTGTGAAAAGCAGGTTGGAGAAGGTGACCTTGCATTGCTGATGAGAGCTAAAGCTCAAAGCCTAAAGAAATGGCAGAGATAAAAACGGCTGCGCAAGATCCTGTAAACATATGCAAAAAACCCAAACCCCTTTGGGAATATGGAATAATCTCCTCAGTTCATGCAGAAAGAATTCATGTAGGGTGGTAATTAGGTTTTTTAGAATTATACTGTAACTGTACTTAATGGTCCTTTTGCCATCTAATCAAGGATCTCACACTGACATTTTCCAATATTGCTAAAGCTCCTTATACCAGCTCATTTGTCTAACGAGGTTTCTATTTATAAACCTTGTTGGAAGTAAAATTAAATTAATGAACAAGTCCATCTCATTTTTCCAAAACACAAGAATATATTCACAGGGTAGTTGGGGTTGGAAGGGACTCTGAAGATGTTCTAATGCAACCCCACTGCCAAGACAGGGTCACCTAGAGCAGGTTGCACAGATATTCTTGTACTGAATTGGTGTTGAATATTTATTCACCAGGTCAGGCATTACCCATCATGATTTATTGAGAAAACATTTACCTTTGATTCAAGCACTTCCACACAGAAATGTTAGCAGAAGAGAAATGAATGTATTAACACTCTGCTGAGCAAAACCAACAAATAATCTTTTTCGGGAATTCAGGGATTTTAATCCCGTTTAATTATTTGATGAATAAACCTTTAAGAAGGAAAATAACAGCCATTTAAATTTCTCATTATCATTGACTCTGTGGTTTAAAAGTTGATGGCAGTGAAACATGCACTTGTATGACCTTGGGGCCTTTTGAATATGCTAATACATGCTGGTAACATCCATTTTATGGCACTTGAAATCATGAATTAATGCAAAAGAAGTTGTTTTTTTAGAAATATTGCACGGTCTCCATCCTTGAAAGCTTTCAAGACCACACAAGGTAAAACCCTGAAGAGCGTGGTCTAAATTCAGTATTGGCTCTACTTTGTGCAGGAGGTTGGATCAGTGATTCCCAGCCTGAGTTATCCCATGGTCTCTGCTCTGATGTCAAAACCAGCCAAGTAATTTTCACTGAAGAGGGCAGAACTGCTCTCTGTGTGCTGATGTTTTCCTCAATCAGCTCGAAATAAAAGAAACCAGAAGCCCCATTCCAAGGGAGGCTGTCCAGAGTGAGGCACATTTATCCTGAAAGGTTAAGTGCCCCATTTATCACGACTGGGAACAAAAGTTTGGCTTTGCCAGCGAGGGGCTGCTCCAGCTCCACTTGCTCAGCTGCATAAACAGTGAAAAACAGATAAATTTCCAGAACTGAAGGTTTAGGCATGTTTCTCGCTATCAGGAGGTCTCACGAATGAGTATTTGATTAAAGGACCCAACAGGTGAAGTCTAAATCACTTTTGCGCTCAGAGCTGTTAAATACATCACCACTGCTGAGAGCTGGGGAATTTATTGCCTCCCTGGATACACGTTTACAGGAGGACAAGGGAAAATAACTATAACAATTGGAGCAAAACCGAGGAAACAAGTCTGAAAATAGGAAAAGCTGAAAGGTGTTCTGGCTGGTCTAATGGAACACAGTGGTTTGTCAAATATTTACAGTTTTATTGATTCTGCGGTTTGTTAAGAAATTTGCATATTTTTTGGTCACTGGGGAAAAAAAAACCTTTCAGGTTTTGCTGGTTTTTTGTTGTTGTTGTTGTTTTCCTTTTTCTCTTGACAAACAGATTGTGAGAAAACCCTGCTGGCTCAGTGATAAAGCTGTGCATGGAACAGGAACGGCGCTTTTTTATTTTTCTTTCTCAGAATTAAACTATTTTGCTGAAACTAATGAAAAACTAGTGTTGAATTACAAGCTAATTCTGTTCTTAGGATTCAGGCATATATATCAGATTATTCAGCTTTTAAAAAAAGAACCTTTGAATACCTCTCAGTCAATAGGCTTTCAGGTTCTTTCCTGCTCCAAGAAATACCACCCCTCCCCTCCCTCAGAGATAACGAAAGATTTTGAAATAAGGAAAGATTGCTGGCATTTATGAAAAAGGTAAAAAATCATAACAAGGAGCCCTGAATGACCTGCCAATGTGTTTGAGCAGAAAGAGAAAATGTTCACGTACAATGCAGGCTATAGAAAAAATAAATATCAATAATAAGCAACATTAAGATTTGCCCAGGAAATCTTTATTCCACCCACCTCTGAATGTGCATTAGGAAGCTATTTTTGACTGTGTTTACAACTTGCACACGGAACGAGTGCGTCCTTTAATGAATAGCTATTTGCTCATAGCCTGTTTTGTGCGCTGAGCAGAGGTGACTCAAACTAAAAGGCCCTGAAAGGATGGGGGAAGGATGCCAGGTGAAGGCTCCCACTGAGCTGGGGAAGAGCAGACTCTAGTGACTGGGATAAGGAAAGGGATTAGACCACTGACCTTGTGAAACCCAGCACAGCCAGCCAACCAAAAAAGATAGCAGGAGATTTTTCCTACCAGGGTATGGAACTTGTCAGGGAATGCAGGGACAAAGAGGATTTGGGGTTGGGATGGAAAATGTTGGGAGTAGATACAAGTTGCTATGGGGTGTTTAGGGGAAAGGACAACCTCTTGTGTCATTAGCCCTGCCAAAGGAGAGTCTCCACATCTTCCCACTCACCAGATGCATCTCATCAGTGTTTTCCTCCTTCCCAGGACAGTGAGTCCATTAGCAGATGCAGATGTGTCCATAGTTCCACGAGCATTTCTATGGAATTCACAGCTGGATTGTGATGCAAAAAAACCCCACCAGAAACACTATGGAATGGTTTGGGTTAGGAGGGATCATAAAGACCATTTTGGTCCAACCCCTGTTGTGGCAGGGACACCTTCCACTAGCCCAGGTTGCTCCAAGCCCTGTCCAACCTGGCCTTGGACACTTCCAGGGATCCAGGGGCAGCCACAGCTTCTCTGGGCACCCTGTGCCAGGGTCTCACCAGCAGGAATTTCTTCCCAATATCCCATCTAGCCCTGCCCTCTGTCAGTGTGAAGCTCTTTCCCCTTCTCCTGTCACTCCAGACCATTGTAAATTATCCCTCTCCACCTTCTGAAGGATCCCTTCAGGCCCTGGAAGGCCACAATTAAGTCACCTCAGAACCTTTTCTTCTCCAGGCTGAACAATCTCAATTCTCCCAGCCTTTCCTCACAGGAGAGGTGCTCCAACCCTCTGGTCAACTTGGTGGCCTCCTCTGGACTCACCAGGTTTCTCCTTCTGACAATGCCCATCTCTTCCTAGAGAAGGAAAATTCTGAACATCTTATTTTGTCAAAATAAAGCTGAGAACTGAACAGTAGAAATACCCCCACATACGTGAAAAGAAATTCACAGCTCTCTGCATTTTTATTGCAATAACACAGAAACTCCATATGTTTTTAACTTTCAAGTTTGCCTGTTC
The DNA here is from genome assembly GCA_013398115.1 of Falcunculus frontatus. Classification (NCBI taxonomy): domain Eukaryota; kingdom Metazoa; phylum Chordata; class Aves; order Passeriformes; genus Falcunculus; species Falcunculus frontatus. The sequence goes on along the minus strand of VZRV01006385.1, from coordinate 94,688 downwards.
CCTTAATGTGGGCAATAAACTTATCTATTTCTGAGATGTTCATACAGGAGCAAATCAAGAATTTCTCTGCTGGGAGTGAAATAAACATTGACATCTGCTCTGCCTGGTAGAAGTTCTACCAGGAACCCAGGAATAGACCAAAAGTGGGAACAATAAAGGCAGATGTGTGACCTTTCTTTGCAAGGGAAGCCAGAGTTTAACATGTTCAGTTCTGGGCCTCTTACAACAAGAAGAAATTGAGGAGTTGGAGAGTGTCCAGAGAAGGGAATGGAGCTGGGGAAGGGTCTGGAGCACCAGGAGCAGCTGAGGGAGCTGGGGGCTCAACCTGGAGAACTGAATTTCAGGATGTCCCTCTCTGCCCCTCTCTCCAACCTGTCGAGGTCCCTCTGAAGGGCCACACAACCCTCTGAGGTCTCAGCCACTTCCCAGTTTTGTATCAACATAATTCATAAGTGATGAGGAGAACCTAAGGCCAGAGCGATGCAGGTCTGGGGTGGGCATGGATGGAAATCTGCACACAGAGTCCCTGAGAGCCATCAGCAACCCTGGCAGTGGTTGTTGAAAACACAAACAGCTCAAGCCAGACTGCTTGACTGCAGCAGGGTCCAGCCTGGGCTACTAAATCCCTCTGAAAAACAGATTAAGTTAAGCCCTGCTGAACCCTGTCTTGCAAAGGCAAAGCTGACTTTCAACCCTCGCAGGCTTTCCCCTGCTCCAGCACAATATTCAAATACCACTACTTGCAGCTGATCATAGAGAAAGTTTAAGTGCTGCCTGATGTACAGAGTCATTCCAGATTGTCATTTCCATGAAGTAAAAATATTTCACCTAAACATTAGATAATAAGTGTATGTGTTTATCCATTGTTAAAGTATTGGCACAGCAACTTACAGCTGAGATTCACACCCAACAAATTCCACTTAGCATGTATGTGCAATGTTTAAAGCTGCAAATCAATTGTATTCTTTTCTAAAAGCAAAGAAAAAATATATCTCATTGGAAAAATGCCCTGAGTGAAGGCTGTACAACCAAACTCTGAAGTTGATGCAACTTCCATTCCAAGTCTTCATAAAATTGTGCTGTGCCTGGAGAAAGAAGGTACATCTTGACTGCATTTCAGCTCCTTTATTGTGATTCACAGGCTTCCCAAATATATTTCTGAAGGAGATAGAGTCTCATGGAATTTAGTCCTGTGGATGAAGCCTTGAATTTCTTTTCCCTCTTGACCCCAGCTCTGATCCAAGAGCTCCCTGGAGTGTTTATGGCCATAGGAAGGACAGCAGTGACACAGTAACACCAGCTTTTGTCAGGCTGCTGCTCTCCACTGACCAGAGAGGAAGCTGCAGCCACCAGAGGGTGCAAGGAAAAGAATCACTCAGACCTTCATTATTTTGGAAAAAAAAAAAGTCTCACAATACATGTGAATGAAGATTTGGGAGAAAGGGGACAATGTTGTTGCCAGCCTTTCTTATTAAAAACAAGCAATATTTTTAAAAGTCTCAATTTTAGTGGCAGAATATTAAGGGATAAAAACATGGAATTCTTTTAATTTCTGTTCTGACCCTAGGACTCTCATTTTATCTTTACTTATTTGTCCGTAATTTAACTGTAGACTCATAATTGTGAATCATGGAATTTTGGAACAACCCAGCATGAGAACTGAAGTTCCAGGAGTCAAAGCTTGTGCTGGATCATCCTGAGCTTCCTGACAGTGGCTCATTCTCTCTTAGATGCACTGCAAGGTGGCTGCAGAAATGCATTAGTGTTGAAGCACTGAGAGATCTCCTGTCATTTAATGGTGTAAGGACAGATGGTGACATCCTTAAAATGGTCGTGGTAGAGCAGTGCTGCATCTTAGGAAGAAATCCTTCCCTGTGAGGGTCCTGAGGCCCTGGCACAGGGTGCCCAGAGAAGCTGTGGCTGCCCCTGGATCCCTGGAAGGGTCCAAGGCCAGGCTGGATGGGGCTTGGAGCAACCGGGGATAGCGGGAGGTGTCCCTGCTTATGGCAGGGGTTGTAACAAAATGGTCTTTATGGTCCCTCCCAACCCAAACCATTCTGTGTTTCTATGACCTTCACAAACAAGGAGAAAGTGATGGAAACCAGGTCTCTTGTGAAGACACAGAAGGTGGTCTGTAGTAAAAAAATACTGAGAATTTTAAGAGCCTCCTTGACAGTTTTTATGCATTGGTGCGAACTGGAAACTCTCCCTGTGCATTATTCACCCATAACTTTGCAACTGTGGGGGGAAAAAATTTTGAAGGTCTTTCTGACAATGTAGATAAGTTTGTTATGCCAGAAAACATCCCTTGGTGTTACAGCTGACAGCTGTTGTGTCAGCAGCTGCTCAGTAAATACCCCTTCACTAAAACCATGGACACCTTCCCAAAAGCCTTAGCAGTAACCTCACACTTCCCCCTCTTGAAGAAATTGTGGCCATGACCTGCAGCGTGATAAATCTCACCAAGAGCTGCGAGGCTGAGGAAGATTTTAATAAACGCGTGTGTTGTGGGGAATGTGCATTCAGCACGCTGCCCACGGTGTTTTGGTTGGGTCAGAGAGGGTCAAAGCATTACCATCCACACAAAACACATCGTGTTCTTCAGGAGCGCAGCAAACAGCAGCTGAGGACTTGGGGCTTCTCAGGCAGCTTTTGCTCAAAGCTGCACAACAGAGACCTGCCAGGTACGGGAGATATTTTAGAAGTTCTCGGCGTAGAAACGCAGAAAGAACATGATGTGGTCCAAAAATCCCCTTTGCCCTTCACAGTGCTCGTGTCACAGCAGCCTGCATGTGGCAGCAAGGTCAGGCAGATGTTTAGGACAGCCCACAGCTGGATGGGCAGTGCTGCGGGGTTGGTGCTTAAGTTAGAAATAATCAGATGCAGAATGCGAGGGAGGCAACAAAACAAGCACAGGAAGAGGAATGCACACACACACCCTCAGCTCAAGATTCTCAGAAATGTCAAAAATTTTAGGGCAAATATTTTATTGATAAAGAAAAAATTGCCGGCATAAATCCAGCCTGTTTCTCCTACAGAAGAGCTGCAGAAAAAGAGAAATTTGACATGATCTGTTAATGAACCTCAGGTCCAGGGGAAATGGTCTAGCAAATGGTCTGCTGTGTAATCCCAAATGGTGACAGACTCTTTCCCCACCCTCTGTCCCCCTTTAAGAACATGTAGCCAACTGAGTTTTCTTCTGGGAGATGTCCTGACAGGCAAACAAGGAAGGGCTCTCACCACCATGGAGAGGCAGCAATTAGGAAGATCCCAGAGCAAAGGTGGCCAGTTTTGCCTGCAATCCCATCAGTAACTTCACACCAGATTTGCCTGGAGGGTTCAAAGTGCTCTGGGAATAATAATAAAAAAGAAGTGCTTCTTGCTGTTCAAGAAGCCAGTAACCCACAGGGAATACACCGTTCTGTGTGTTCAGATGAATTAGTGGCCAGTTAAAGCCTTGGTAATAAATAACCTTACTCCAACCTCTGTATTCAATTCCTAAGATAGTTTTAAGCCAAATACGAACAACAGGAACATGAGCAAATTATACAGCCTGGAATATAAATGCTTGTTTAAGCAGAAGATGGGTCAGCTCTTCCCAGCTCTTGGTGGAACACAGTCATGTGAAGGGCTTGGGAATGGGCTGTGATGCCTTGAGAGGCTACAAAGAAACAGAGACTAAACAGGAATCAGCTGAATTCCACACAAAACTGAATTTTGTAGCCCCCTGTTACTGAGCCATTTGCTTTTAACTTGGGGGACTCACAGTTGTGCCCAGGAGCCTAAAGCTGAATTATCCTCTGCCCACCTGAGCACCAAATGGATATTTTTTCCCCCACAAATCTCCACATTAATTTGATAAGAGAATATTTTCAGATGCTGTGTTTTGCTTTGTACAGGCTCAGGTTCCTCCAACACACAATGTTTGATCTCATTTAAGGGTCAAGACACTCCCAAGTTCATCACCTCGAGCCAGTAAGCAGGAAACTTATTTCTCCTTTTCCCTAACTCTCATTTATATTGAGGAAAACCAAGTTTTCATCTCATACAGGTTACCAACCACGTTCTTTACAAATTTTCTGATACAATTATCTTTTTCAGTCAGGGTGGAATGTGAATTTTTAAGCTAAATTTTAGGATGCTGACTAGTTTAATTATTACCACCAGAGTGTTTAGTGCTGTTCAACTGAGCCTTGAAGGAAAAAAAAAAGAAAAATCTACATTTCTCCAAATTCTGCTCCATTTGTTCCCCAGTCTGATGTTTCAGGGAATTTTCTCAGAATTTAGACAGTGCAATGCATATGAAAATTCATATCAGAGTCTTAAACCACTGGGAGATGTCTTGAATAGAAGTTTAGCAATAGAGTTCAGTGCCATTTGTATTGCCAAAAAGTAAACCAGGACTCTCTGAACAGCTTTCCTTACCCCTGGAGAAGGAAATGCCTCAAAGCATTTTTAAAATTCAGATCAGCAAAAGGCATCTGTCTAATTTCACTTTGATGCCACCTGAGGGATGTTCGAGGAAGGAACACGGGTACCAAAGGGGCTGATGGGGGGACCTGCAGCAGGTCAGCTGGATGAAAAACCAGCTTTTTGATTTAAAACAACTGGTGCTTCAGTATTTTCACTTATGCCCATAAGGGAAAGTCATTTTGCAGATTTTCTTTCACCTTACTAAGAGGAGATTAGGAAAGGTGCAGCAGGTTTTGCCTTCACAGCTTGGAGGCATCATTTCTAAATCAGGATGCAGTGATAGGAACAAATACTCATTTCTCTACTATAACAGCTAAACAAGGACATGATGTCCAACAGAAAAAGGAAAAATTAGTATTAAATTATTATTAAAATTATTCAGGAAAAAGCTAAGGATTCAAAGGTCAGGACACCTATTTCCTTCATGCTTTATTTTCCAAGATCTTTATGTAAAAACCTACGAGTCCCTAAAGAATTTAGCGCCAGTTGGAAATGTCCCACAGAAGCTTTGTCCCCTTTGATACCCTGCAGGTAACCAGAGATATTGGTTTTATCATAAATATCTTTGTCATTTCCCACCCTGAGACTCAAGACTGAGATATTGAATATCCAAGTAGTGGAGCACTAAAATAGTGAATTAGAAGCTCTTTAATTCTTCACAGGTTACTGCAAAATGCAGCAGAGGTCAGAATAAATTCAGGTAATCTACAGGGCATTGGGGTAGGAAAGAGATGATGCAATTGACAAATAAAATAAAGCTAGGAGCAGCATATTAGTGAAAGCCAATTAGTTATCAAACACCTTAACAAACCATTTCCAGCACAGTTATTCCCTCATTTCACCTCTCCTTGATTAGCATAAAATTTAAAAAATCATGAGCAAAGACCTACTTTTGAAAAAAACCTGAAAAGCCAACATTACTTAACAATGACTTCTTTTTTTTTTTTTTGGTCAGAAACAATATCTCAGTTCTATAAAAGCCTTAAACAAAGCTACATCTTTTCTACTTACCCCAGACATTTCCTTTCACAGGCAGCTGAAAAGTCCTCTACAGAAAACCCAAATAGCTGCAGGTATTCTCTCAATATATAGATAATGACTTGACTCAATTGCCAATTAGTGGAGCTCCTCCCAGTGAGACTTTATTTTATAAATGAGTCCTTCTGAGTTAATAACCCTTCTGAAATGCATTTAAGCTTTTTGTATGTATTTAGAAGAGGCTGTATTGGAGTGAAAATAAGGGAAAAAAAGAACAGTTGAAGGTGGGTTTGTTCTTTATTTTCATATTTTTAGTGAACTTTAATGTTAGCTGGTGCTAAGCACTTTTCATTCCAGAGAATTTTTTTTTTTTTAAATAAAGGAACAGGTAATTTTAGGTAGAGTTTTAATAATATAGCTGGGCTCTTTCGGTACTTCTAGGCTTAGGTGCAAGGGAGAAGGAAAACAACTTATGCTGAATGAAAAAATAAAAATTTTCTTGGCTGGTAAATATCTTTTGAGGTCATCAAGATGCGGCTCAATAAGTAGTGCATTTAAAAGTTAACTCATAATTTTCACTTCTTTCCAACATTTAGCAGACAATTCTTGCTCGAGCATAGCAAGGAGAAGTGAAAGCTGTGAAGTTGTTGAAATGTTAAAAGTTCTAGGCTGATAGGAGGATTTCCAATTCACTGAGACACAATTTTCTTTAAAAGAGAGATTTCTTTTACTGTTCTATTGTATACAATTGAACACTTTGTTTATGTATTATTTTCTAGCCTGTTATAAATACTGTTTTAAGTTTTATTAAATATCAGCATAAGAAGGTCTTTTCTGTGTGTGGTTTGGGCCTAAAGTTCTTTATCAAATATTAGTAGAGTAAGTTGTTGGATTATTAATGTTTTTTTAATGTGGTCACTTAAGAGAAATAATTTGTGAGAATTGTTTATTCTGTGTTGCTGTGCACTTGCTTTAGACCTGGTGTTCAGGTGCTGTGAGAAATTAGATTACATGCCCATGATGTAACCCCTTGGCTACAAATCTCTGAAATAATTTCATACCAGCATTATTTAATCTTACCAGAGACCTGAGGAAAAACAGATGCTTCTGTTTTGGTGTTTTAGTTCTGGTTCAGAGCCCCTGGGCTGCAGCTTCTCCTTCAAAAGTTTCACATCCCAGGTGCAGAAGAACAGGGAGAGGGGAAAAAAAAATCCCCTCCAACTTTTCTCAGACTTTAAATATGATGTTTAAGGTATTCAATAGCAGTACATAAATATTCAGTGCTGTTCAAACCATGGTTCCATCTCTGCTGGGTGGTTTTTCTTCAAGGTGGGACTGGAGAGGATTGAAGAAAGCTGCATCACTAAAAGAAAACCCAAATCCCAATAGGTTTGTTCATTCCTAGAAACCAGTCTCTTGAAACTACAAACAAATGCTCGCTACACTGTCGGAAAAAAGTTTTGCTATTTACACTTGTATTTCCCTAATTTGTATTTGCATTAAGTAATTAGTATAATTAGGCATACTGTACATTTTAAAGCTGCATATTTGTGTTCTCTCACACTCCAACTGTTTTCTTTTGCTTTGTTTTTCTTTTTAAAATATCAAATGACTTCTATTCTAAAGGTGCTGGTGTGCAAGCTTCGGTGAAATTTTTAGTCTTTGTTTCCAAAACATAAATGATCTCTAATGTTTGATGCTCTGCCATAGTGAGTACACTGCAAATGTGAAAGGGTGATCTCAGTAAATAAAATACAGGGGTGGAGGTCTGACCAAAGCAAATCCATGGAGCAGGATGGAATCAGCTTTGAAGCTGGAGGAGCTCAGATCCCACCCCTCACTGCTGCATCTGCCCACGTGGTGTTTAGCTACAAACTTGTAGTAAAAGATGCAATGAGGATCTGGCTAATCTCAGGCTGTATGAAAAAAACCAAAACTATTTTATACAAACTGCTGTAACCAATAAGGCCTCTGTAACATTTTTATCAGGGTTACTCTTACTGACCCCTGAGATCAATTTAGCCCAATGCAGAATGTCCAGCTCTAGTGTACGGATGTCCACAGTTTATAATTAAAACTTCACCAAGTTTTGTCATAAATATCTTTGTCATTTCATGTTTTTCTTCCCAGTCAGAACCCTTTTTTCATGTAGTATTATTGCCTGGGCTGAGGTTCATAGCAAAACATCAAACTCTGGGCCTTGCAGTAAAACTGGGCGTGGTGACAATGATGGCTTGGGGTGAATTAACTAAAATTGTCCTTCAGGAGAATTTCAGCACAGCCATGAAACTCCAGGACCAATATCTTTGCTGTTGGGCATCAGATGCTGTTTGCTCGCTGTCCAGCTCTTCCAGTTCTGTATTTATGTTCTAGAAGTTCATGAAGGACAATCTTCCCTAATGCTTCATCTCGTATGCGTTTGAAGAACTGAAGATTTGCTGTGATGGAGCTTCTCGAAGTGAGATAGCATCTGGGCTTCTGAGGTGCTTCTTGTTCCTTTTTTCCTAAAGATTTACCCAAATCCTTTGGTTGCAGAGGTCAAAAATCCTAAATGAAAGTGAAAACCCCTGCCAATCTCAGCAACTTGGTTCTTAAGGGAAACGTTTTTTCCAAATTGGGTTCATGCTCTTACAAATTCAGTTTGGGCTTTAGTGAAGCTTTGATCACTTTTTAACTGGATCTTTTACCAACATTATTCTAGACATTCAAGTGCTGTAATTTTTAAGTAGTTTCTGTGTAATGATCATGTTGTTTGTCATTAATTACCTAAATTGCTCTTTCTGGCCATTTATCCAAGAGCCTTCCCGAGAGTTAAATTCCTTCAGTTATTGATTGATGTTATTAATTTTTCCATAACCTTTCAGATGAGTGTAATTTCATCAGGGTAATACAAATCACCAAAGAGAGAGCTGCAGGGCTTGATTCCACACCACCAATGTATAATTACATCTCTTATTGCTCCTGCCTGGGGCATGGCTTGTTCAAACCAGAGGTGCCAAGGCCTGAGCTGGCACCCAGGCTCTCGTTTGGGTGACAACCTGAATGAAATTTGCATGACAAAATTAATTTATCTGAGGCCAGAAACAAGCCCGTGGTGATTGGAATACCCAAAGTTTGAACATCAAGGTGTCAGGAAGCAAATCTGGATTTCACCATTACATTTGCTATTATGAATGTACACACTTAAAAAATTAAATGGCTACTGGTGCTGCTGCTATCAGTTAATCTGATTTTAATTTAACTTACCTGAATTGGACAATATAAACGTGGCACAAGTAGGGAAGACAAAGCACTGGGACACTTTGATGGCTAGTGAGAGAAACAGGAGCTTGGAAAGGACTTTCATCCCACGAAAGATGATTTTTCTGAAATGAAAAGGAGGCCTATGGACCTGCATTTTAAAGTTCATTTTCATTTTGAATACCTGAACAATTTTTTTTCTGGTGATTTATTCTTTGAGTGTGATCACAAGAAGAATATGAAGATGAAATTAACATCATTTTCTTCCCCTACGAGAATCCTGCAGTAATAAAATGTGTTGCAACAGAAGATACTGCTTCAAGAGGCAGACAGGGCAGTGTGGCAGAGCAAACTGATGCTGAACTTGGTTAGGATTGTTTCCCACACTGGTAATAGCAGAAGGGAAAAGCAAAAACCAAATTACATTTTAATTTGTCCATTATGTTCATCTGCTCACAGGTAACCATCGTAAATTCTGTGGAAGGATACCTCTGAAATCCACTGTAATGGGCATAGCTGGGAGCTGTGTTTCAAGTGTTAGACAGAGATGCAAATTTAGGCTTATTTCTTGGAAAAACAATGTTTTTATGAGGTAAAACAGAGCAATTATTGCTGTGATTATCATTAGTAAAGTTTACCAATATTTAATGTTTATTTTCATATATCCTCAATACCACACTTCAGCAGTAGTAAACCATAACTGGTTTACCTATTTCAAGAAGCAGCACTTGCATTATTGTCATTTATAATCTGGAGAATTTTATGGATGTTTCTTTTTGAGATTTTAGATACAGCAAAATGAAGAATAAGCATCTCTTTCCTGTAACCCCTCAAAATTTAATATATTTTCATCATAACTCCTTGTATTCATCTCTTCTGTAAACAATCCTACAATCTTTCAATCTCTTTTTATGAAATTTTTATTCCAGCACCCTGATCATTTTCATAACCAATTTCTGAACCCCTTGTGATTCTGTAATATACCTCAGGATGTTCTTTTGTATTTTTTATGAGAGGTAGAATAACAGCTTCTTTCGCTGTTCTAATCTACCTTCAAGCCTCAAACCATTTTCAGTCTTCGCTACCTATTCCTGACGTTTTATTCCCGTTTTGTCCTGCACATCCTCTCCTGTATTTCTGAGCAGGAGATAGGATTTGTGTCAGCTATTGCTGATATCCCAGAGTTTGACATCTCCATCTTAGCTGCTGTTAGAGCCAGAGCAGGGTGTATAGATCTGTCTTTTGGAATTGTGTGAGGCTCATCTTAAGATGAAAAATATCTTGTGCGTGTGTTATGAGAAGAATAGGAGCTGCTGGTGTTTAACTAGAGGCAAACAACTCTAGTTAAATACCTCTAGGCATCAGAAAATCATTTGATATATCCAATAAAGCCTGATATAATACTAACATTTTGACAATTCCTTATATTTAGTTTCAAATATTGCCCCCCAGAGCTGTAGTTAAAAGCATCCATAAATTGACCTTCTCTCCCCTTCTCCAAGACATGGTCACCTCTATTTGCACCACAGATGACTTTCTAGGTGTTTGTTATTAAAATTCTCTGATGATAAACACACAACTTGTCCCTTTTTACTGCTTAAATAACTTCCCTACCTGTTGTCTAACCAAATCTTCCATTCTCTTTTTTTTTGTTTGTTTTACATTCCTCAGTAGCTACAAACAGACTCTGTCTTGACAGCAAACTTTCCAAAAATTAAAGATAAATATTGCTTCTTTTGTCATGTCTACATTAACATTACAGAAAGAAAAGAGCCTGGACATTCTCTTCCTAAAACACAATTCAGTGGTTTACTTGTCCCCTAGATATTTAGAAACAATTTGGTGGTTTTTTTCCTAGTGTGTTGCTGGGAACGGAAGTCAAAAAAGCTCCATCTGTGATTCTATTTTCTCCTTTTCCCTGTTTTGAAATACCTGGAGGAAGCCTACAAGAAAGATGGGGAGAGACTTTTTACAAGACCATGCTGTGGTCTTTGTTACAGTTCTTTCTGTAAACCAATTATAAAGTTTTCTTTACCTTCAGGGATGAACTTATCCATGCTTGTGCACACAGATGCTAGCTCCCTCTGACATATTTGGGACAATATGAGAGAGAAGACTCTACAGGAATTTAAAATAAGATTGAAGATATGAATGTCCCAGAAGGAGTTAGCTGGAAATCTGGTCTTTCAGCCAAATTCAGCAACAAGAACGTGATAATATGGAAAGCAACTGTAAAAAACCCAGGACACAAATTCTTTCAGGTCCATGGGTTTTGGATCTACCTGTATGAAAAAAATATTCTTGTCTCTGTCTTGGGAAAGATTGGTCCTGAATTGCCAGAAGGGTTAAATCCACTTCTGCTCAGTGGAATCAGATGGAAAGAGAAATAAGTCTGTTCATGTATGCAAGGCAGGGAGTAAGAAAAGCACTACAATTACAGTATCAGAAAAGAGTTTTGAAGAGAAAGGGGAACTCCTTCACTAATGTATTAAAGTATTTAGATATGTGTCTATACGTTTCCTTCATAAAAGCAATTTGCCTTTAAAATAGACATTCACTGATTATTCTTAAACACATTTTTCTGATATTATTCTGCATCCCCTAAAGTACTTTTATTTGTTACAATGAGGTGCCGCAGCACTTAAACACCATGGGAACTCAGTTGAAGACTCCAGGTGCTATTGTAAATAAATGTAAAGGCAGCCAGCAACGGCTGGGCCTAAAGAATAAGCTCCCCATGGAAACTGGGCTAATTTAATCCAAGGTCATAAGGAACGGTTGTGTCCTATAAAGATTAACTATTCTTCCGAAAAAGTCTTTTAAGGTTGGAATAATGGTTATTGCTTCATTGGTCATGTATTAGCTCAGGTTCTTCAAGCTGTGTTCTCCTGTGATTCCATTCACAGCAATTTAAAAAAGATCCAAAAGTGTGTCAGTCAAAAATTCCAAGCAGCTTACCTTGAGATTTCAGCATGGGGCAGCTGAAGAAAATTAAGTAGTTGAGAATGGTGCTAGTGTTGTGAATCAAGGAATTTTAAAGTAATAGAGGGGGAAAAAAGCAAAGAAGTGGAAATTTTTATGGTACAGCAAATTATGTGAGTTTTTCAGTTTCTTAATTGGTGCTGGAAAACAGAATGGACCAGTTCTGCTGGTGTCAGTCAGTGTGAGTCTGAATTCAGTGGGAGACAATGATTTTATGTCAACTTGGAGTTTTGGTCCACCTGATTCTTTGTATCTTAGTGAAAAAGCCTGACCCAGAATGACTCTTCCAACAGGAAAATGTTAACAGCAGCAAGGAGCTGATAAATTAATTATCTCTGTGATAATCTCACTGACTTTGGCTAACTGCTTGCTCAGAAGACGTGAAACCACCCAGGGAAGCAGTACAGGGCCTTTACTGAATGATCTGACAATTAAAAACAGATGCAGGGAGTCATTTCATTGAGACAATTTTTAGAATTTATTTTGTGACTCAAGGAAGCACTAATTGCTGATGAATTTGTATCCAGAGTTGTCTTCTGCATTGTCAGGGCATTGACAGCGCAGGAGTTTGTTCTGACAGCTGTTCTGGCTGTGCTTTGCATCTTAATCAGGCAGTTTTCAAAGAGTTATAACAGCATTTGCCACATCCCCCCTTTTGCTGACATTAATTAATTAAGCAAAACTCTTTTGAAACAACAGAACTTGCAAAGTCTACCCTACAAGAAAAGAGGTGAAGAGCAGAGGTGAAGAGATGAAACAGTGACAGTGAAATGGGTGAAGGCAACACGTGGGAGACGCTCCAAGAGTGCCTGGAGTTGTGTTCTTGGCCTGCCCAAATCTCAGCTCAGCAGCTCTGGGTGTGCCTCATGTCCTCCACACCATCTCCACAGGATGCAACCAATCCTTATGACCTTGGATTAAATTAGCCCTGTTTCCACGGGAAGCTTATTCTTCAGGCTTAGCTGTGGTGTGGAACACAGTTCGAGATGTTTTATAAGGATGTGTGGAGTTACCTTCCTGCCTGTGGTGTGGGGGGTGTGTGTGATATGGATTATCCAGGCAGAACTTTTCAACAGTAACACTGTTAGCTTGACCTTGCTTTTGTATTAGACAGATAATTGCCTGATAAATTAAGGGTCTGTGTAGATAAACTTCTATTTTGTCAAGTCAAAGCTGTTGGGACCCACCTAATTTGCCTGTGTAGTTGAGTTAATAAGCTTTAACTCATTGTTTTGGTATATTGTGCAGTAAATTGTGAAAATAATGCCTATATTATACCTATTCTTGTAAAGAAGATCAAGTGGCACCTCTAAATCTCGGTAGGGAAACACTTCAAACATTGTAAAGTCGCGTTTTTGACATAAAACTTTCTTTTCTTTTGCTATTGTGACTGGTTCTGTTTGGAGATTGAGTTACAATGGATCTCCAATGTCATCTTTAGGAGGCTTGTTGTAAGTTATTTTTGTTGTTTTAATGAATAAAATATGGTCACTGGACAACCGCTGTCAGAGGGCAATTTTCGGTGTCAAAAGAGACCAGAGAAGCTGTGGCTGCCCCTGGATCCCTGGAAGCGTCCAAGGCCAGGTTAGACAGGGCTTGGAGCAACCTGGGATAGTGGAACGTGTCCCTGCCCATGGTAGAGGGGTAGAATGATGTCTGTTTAAGGTCTCTTACATCCCAAATCATTCTAGGATTCTGAGATTTTATTTTGAATCTGTGTTTTTTCTTTGTGGAAGAGCTGAAATTGTGGACTGCAGTTTGGGAATACGTTTGAAAAGGGAGTTTGGAAGGAATATCGATTTTATGAAACTTTTTTTCTTCATGATTTAATGCCTAAAAGATACGAGGGGAGGAAAAGAAGGCTTTGAGATCACTCTGTACCAGGTGATATCTGAAGACGACCCATAACTTATTGCAGGAGTCAGTCATGTTAAGAGCATTGATTTAGAAGGGGTGTGACTTTTTGTCTCTGATCCAGTCAAATTTATAAACCACATTTTAGCTCTTTTAAAACTCCATCACCTTTCCTCGGTGATGGCTTCCCACCCATTTTTCCACTGTGGATTTGGACAGTGTACATTTTTAAAATCACTTCTGTGTTCCCCCTGTCCCAGGTAGACACCGTCCCTCTGCCACCAAGTGGGAAAAATTACTGAAAATATATACTTTTTTTTTCATCTGAATGCTCCAAATAGTGGTGTGGCTAATTCATTTTCACATTTCCCAATATGACTACAGTTCTAAACTTCTCTCTGGGATCACAATCACACTTCAAACTTACATTTTATGGTTTCGTGAGCTTGGTAGGACAGAGCCCAACAAGCAAACTTCTTCCTTTCTCCACATCCTGGTTCTTGGAAACAAGAAAGAAATTCAGTCCTAGGAACAAAGCTTTCTCTTCCTTTTTCTTTCCAGTGTCGGAGAGGTGTAGTTCTGATGAATACTTGTTATCATTTCCTTGCTTCTAGAAGCTCATCATCTTCCATGAATTTCCAGGTAGTGCTCAGAGCAATCAACAACTGAGCAGGGGAGGGGTGAGTTGTTCCTCACATAATGAAAAAGCTTTTTAAAATAAGAGTTTTCAGTGTTGATTTTTTTTTTTTTTCATTGCTCCGGGTACATTTCCTGCCTGACTTGTGCTTTGGGTTTCATAATCTTCCTCCTGTCACTTAGAGCTGTGCTGCTGTCCAAAGGGTTTGAGCTTGGCATGGATCTCTTTGGATTTGGGAGAATATCGATCATCTTGCTAGTTCTCTTAATTTAATGCATTCAAGTTGGTTTGTCTACTTTGTGATCTTCCCTAAAGACAGCCCATCATTTCTTACTGCTGACCCTTTTTCGATTTTTATCAGGGAACCTTTTCACATTCCTAACTTTAGTCTCATGGTATTCACCTGTTCCTTCCTAAAACTTTAGTTACTAATGACCTTTTGATCCACGGGTTTCTTTTCTCTTCCCTGTTCCAGTAATATTTCAAAGTTAAATATGCCATGGCAGTTGATGTGGCAGCGAAGAAATGAGTCATCTCTCAGAACAGGGAATTATTTTTTTCTAATCTGTAGCGGGAATTTCCTTGAATTAAAAGAAAAGGTCAGAATGCAGTGAACAACAGGCAATGATAATGGAGTGAATAATCAATCTTGGTGCACAGCAGAAGTGCGTGTGACTGGGGTTTAAAGAGGGGGAAGAAGTTTGAAGAAGTACTATTTTTTTGACAAATAATGCAGCAGAAATAAGTGACTAAGAACTAACACCCTGAGCATGTTGTTAGCTTTATGTATTGTTCTTTTGTTCACACACACATTCTGTCCTGGCTTTCAAAAGCTTTTTAGCCTCACTAACTTCATCCTCCCTTAATCTAATCTTTGTTTTTCTCATCTCTCCATGGCAGAGACTTTGCTCTAGAGGTATTTTCCAGCTGAGGATCTTTGACTTTTGCAAATAACGGCAGAAATAAACACTTGGAATAAATGATATGTACAACCTAATGAGTATGTGATTTTGAGGAGGAGCCTGGCTGGAGATTACTGAAAACATTAGATGGATGCAAAAATGTCCATATCAAAACCATGTCATCCCTTTCTGTTCTCTTCTCCAGGAAAAAACCCAACTCTGAATCAAACCAAGCACATTGGAACAGGGAAGAACAGAAGAAAAAGAAGAATGAAGCCCAGTGGTGTCACTTAGTACAAGAAATGGGAGGTCATCATAGAATCACAGAATGTCCTGAGCTGGAAGGGACCCGCAAGGATCATTGATTCAACCCCAACAATCCCACCCTGTTCCTGAGAGTGTTGTCCAAACACCTCTTGAGCTCTGTCAGGGTTAAGGCTGTGACCATTCCCTGGGGAGCCTGTTCAGTGCCCCACTGCTCTCTGCATGAAAACCATTTTACTAAAGGTGTGATGAAAAGCGTTTACTCGGTATTCTAATTACAGGGACTTAGACCACCAACACTGTGGGGAAGGGCTGAGAAGAAGGAATAGCTGGGAGTGTGAAAATGGGTGACAGTGCCTGCAGTGAAAAGTTGCTCAGAGCCCTGGAGCTCATCCAGCCCAGCTTCCACCCTCCACCAAAGGCTTGCTCTTGGTAGCTGCTGGAGAAGCCTCCTGATTTATTAAACTGGCAGTCCTTTGGATGAAATCCTGGTGATGCTGCTGTAGCAAAAAAAAACAAATGATGGAGGCTCATGAGGGTTTTAATTTTGACCCTGACAGGAGACAAAACACCCTGGGAAGAGGCACATTATCCAGAGATTTCAGTGTCAGGCTTCTCTGGGTACAGACTTGTTTGCACACACTGGGAACTAGCAAGAAGAGATTATTGAGGGCTATCAAGAACCCAACCAAAGTCCTAATTTGCTTTGGCACAAGTGCAGACTGACATAAAGACACAGATCAGCCTGTTCTGCCCAGCCTAGAAAAACTCTGGCTGGGATGTATCAACTGAAAGAGTGGGTGCCAATAGTGGGAAATCTGTGGTGAAGTAGGAGATGAAAATTTCCTCCTTAGGCTTTGTGGTGATCCATAAAAAATGTAGCCAGGAAAGGTACAAAAGTTCAAAGTATCCTGTTGAAAAGATCACAGAAAGAATCCTGAAAGTAAATAAGAAAATACACATTTGGGCTTCTGGAAAAGCACCAGAGTAAGGATCCATTCTTTGCTTGGGTTTAAGTGCCTCCATGCCCCATTTGACTCACGTAGCTCCAAATGCTGCTGTGGACTTTTGGATTTGGCTCCCTTGTAGAGAACAAAATTACTGAAATGGGAAGGTTTTTATAGAATTTACAGCTGATGTTACTGCAAAACTCGGAGCACTGGAACAGGCTGCCCAGGGCAGTGTTGGAGTCCCCATCTCTGAA
The DNA here is from genome assembly GCA_013398115.1 of Falcunculus frontatus. Classification (NCBI taxonomy): domain Eukaryota; kingdom Metazoa; phylum Chordata; class Aves; order Passeriformes; genus Falcunculus; species Falcunculus frontatus. Next base: position 78,154 of record VZRV01006385.1, on the reverse strand, counting down.
GGGATTTAAAAGCCATGTGGATGTGGCACCTGGGGACATGGGTCAGTGGTGGCCTTGGCAGTGCTGAGTTAAGGGCTGGGATCAATGATATTAAAGGGCTTTTCTGCCGACTCTGTGATTTCAGACGGTGATTTTGCTGCACTGGGACACCAGGAGTGCAGTAGGTAAAATAAAATCCTGCAAGAACATTCCCTGTGCTTGCAATTCTGTATTCAGGTGGCAAGGTCTGAGTGTTAGAAATAAAGAAAGGCTCCCTTTTGCAGTATCAACCACTTAACAAAATGATGCCCCTTTGCCAAAAGCCCTTTGGGTCATTTTTGGCAAAGATGTTGCAATCATTTAGATTGTGACTGTACCTTTTTTATTTGTTGTACCTTAATGCTTTCACAGCAAGGCAAAGTCAGGCCTCTTTTGAATGGCATTTCCAGTAATATTCACATCTCTGCAAGTGATGTCTCTCCTGAGAGCCCCTCAATGGACATAAAGTGCAGCTTAGGGTTATTATAAGGAAGTATGGAAACCGAATACTTAACTTGTCCATTCTGGCAAGTACAAGTGAGAAACCTTGGCCTTTGACCACGTCAGGCTTCATGTGCTTTCAGTGAGATGAAGTTTTGATTCTCTTGAGTTGACAGAAATAGTTTAGCAAAGCTTTCAAGGCTGGGGAGAGGAGCACTTGTGTTTTGCACTGTCTCAAAGTGTGCCTTCAATAATTTTTTTAGTATCATATACTGAACCCCTTCTGAGTCCAGGTTCTTCACCAGAGATACCTGAACTCTATGAAAATGGGCAAAACTTGCATCTTTCTATTAATAAGAGAACTTCATCAAATGAAGAGAGTTTCCTAAAATGATGTTCAAGCTTTAGATAGGAAGACTCAACAACATTTTTGAATTAGAAGGAATCTAAAATAACACAGTATAAGGGTATTGAAATGAATCCACTTGTTAGGCTCCAAAGAGCTACTCAACACTGTGGGACAGGTTTATCTCCTGAGAGAGTTCTTCAATGGCACAGAAGAAATGGCCTCTCTATAGGCAAAGACTTGCTGTGGTAACAGACTTTCAAAAGGTCTTTTATAAGGTAAGAATTGTACAAAAATTTGCAGCATTCCAGTGAATAAAAAAATGGAGAGAAGCCTGGTAAGTAACAATGAAGAGGAGGAGACAAAACCATTTCAAATAAATGGCCAGGGGTTTATTAACAGCATCCCACTGAGGCCTTGACAGAATGGATCCAATCTGGCGAGGGGGAAACATATCCCTGTTTGCAATAGACTTCTCTGCATATAGGGCCATAAAATCCATAAAAAGAAGGCAAAATGAAAGGAAAAAGACCCTCCTTGTTCCTCATGTCATTCCAGAACTTGTGACAGCTTTGGCTGATAGGCACTCAGTGCCTGTCAGTCCTGTGCCTGTCAGGATTTCGTAGGGTGTAACAAATCATTTTATCTCTTTAAGGATCCAGCCAGAAGGTTGGAGAGCCTGTGATGAACCTTGCTTCCAAAGCAATAAAATAAACGAGTGAAGGTCTTTTTAAATGCACCTCTAAAATAATGAAGTGAACCTTTTAAATAAGGTCTGGCCCAAATACAAATTAATTTCGCCTATGGCTAATCTCCAGCAAACTCTTACTAGGGCAGAGAATTCCCCTTTCCATCTGCAGTGCTTTTAAAACACCTTCAGAGCCAATCCTGAAATGGCAGCTTGCAACCTGAGGGTTTCACTAATAAATCAAGATAGCAAAACTCAAAGAGGAAAAATTTGAATACCTAATTTCAGGTAAAATGACAAGGTTAAATGCCTTGCTGGCATTTAGATACTGTGCTGAGTGCATTTGAAATGCAGATATATTTCTGGGAGTTTGAGAAGGAAGTGATCCTAGGACAAAATTTATAGCCTGTCATGGTAGAAAGTATTTAAAGAATAATGGAGCATCTCTAGAAATCTCAAAAAAATCTAGAAAAAACACCAGGAGCTAACAAAACAGTAAAAAAAATTGAAGATGTGCAATGGGAGGGATTTTAAAGTAAAAATTCAGATTGCATTTAAACACAAATGAAGAATTTCTGAAGACAGTTTGGGTGGCTTGTAAAACATAGAGAAGTTACAAACACAGAGAGAGCCCAGGAAGTGTGTTATTCCCTGAGAATCCAAAAAAAATGGCATTATGGTGTACAGAGTAAGAAAGACACCAGAGCAGCAGAAACATGAGTGTTCTTCAGGAAAACACTGATCAAATACAGCAACAAAAGTGGGGAAAGGAACATGTCAAAAGTTCTGGACAAGTGGAAATAGACGCTGCCTGGACCTGCTGGCTGCCCTTTTGCCAAGGATGGAGCTGGCCATTTATGGCCACAAGGTCACTCTTACAGGACTTATATATTCAACTTCTTGCACACCTGGACCTTCAGGCCCTGTTTTGGAGAGCAATTCCTGATGTCTAACAGGGATATTTTTCTGCTGAAGTACAAAAAGTGTATGCGCAACTGCAGAGCCCAGACTGGAAAGGTGGGGTGAGCCTCCAGAGCTCCCGAGAACTCTTGAGGAAATGTGGCTATGCCACAAAATATTTCTGCAGGGTAGAGGAATGATGGCAAAATGCACTCCAATAATTGCTTTTATGCAATTTGATCTGCATAAATAAATATGTTGTGGCTTCCCATTCCCTTCTCCAGAGCCTCTGGCAAAATGTGACAACAAAACTCTTCTTCGGTGAGAGAAACTCTTGTTTCTTCATAACAGACTCTTCTGGGTATCTCGCATTTCAAAATCAGGGAAAATGTTATTGAACAAGAAGATCCAAGCAACTCAAAACTCAAGGTCATTGTGACTGACAGGCTGCTGGAGAGTCACTGACACTAAAGGATTTGACAGCCTTGCAAACACTTGCATCCGACAAGAGTTTTCTTTCTAAATTAGAAATTTGCTGGTAGAAATCCAGCAGGGTCAGGAGGTATCGCATTTCGAAGTTTAGAGGCTTCTCACTTCTCATCAGGTTATCTTTCACATTGTGATTTGGTGCAGAATGTCCTCTTTGCTCCAGCTGAATCTCAATCAGATGTCTCAGCTCCCACTCCGTGACATCCACCCCCACCTCCGATGGTGGCTGTGGTTCTCTTCTGACCCCATAAATGAGACAACGGGATGGGAACAATCTCTGTGAGCCGTTTGCAAATCCAGAAGCCCTCATTTGCAGCCAGCAGCGGAGCATTCTTACAAAGGGGAAAAACCCATCAAAATAGAAAAATAAAAACTTGCTAAAGCATTGCTGAAATGACGGTGATTTTCTGCTTAGTGCAGGGGCTGAGCTGGAGAGAGAGTAAATGTGAGGAGCTCTCCCCAGAGCAGTCAGGGGCAGCACTGAACCACAAAATGCTGCAATTGCTTCCATGGCTGGAAAAGTGAAGGGATCAGGAACAGCCCCAGCAGAGCTCTACAGCAGCAGGTTCAAGCGGCAAGTTCCATGTGGGAAAGTATCAGTATTTTTAGGTGGTTTTGAATCATGAGGAGAAAACAGATTGTTGTGGGCTTTTTTTCTTGTGCCATCCCAAACATGATTTAGCTCCTGTGTTTCCTGTTCATTTTCTGTTTTCTGGATCATTTTCTGTTGCTCTACTATACCTCACCTTCAACAGAGAGTTGGCCAGTGGGAGTCTGCAGAGATATGAAATAAAAGAGTGTTGGCTCTGCCCTGAGTGCACTGACAGTGATTCCTGGGTTTTGACATATCTCAGTTCCTGCTCTTTCATTCAGGCAGTGAAATTTGCCTGTACAGAACAGGGATATCTGAGCAAAGGTTTTGTTATAGAAGAATCTTCCCAAAAACCCCTCCACTGAATGCTTGGCTTGCATTCCTGTCACTTCTCTTTTCTTAAATTTAGGATTTCTTGTGTAAATAGAAAACATTATGTAAAAACTGCACTAAACAGAGTAAGGTCAAGCATTTACAAATATTTCAGGGTTATTAAAGCACCAATGAGTTGTGTGTTGATTACGAACTTAAAATGACCACGTGTGGGATGTCCTAAGAAATCCTCTTAGAGGAATAAAAACTTCTTAGAGAAAGAAAAAGCATGGGCTCATGTTGGACCTGGAGCAAGAAAGGAGGATGTTTCAAGAACTGAAAGTGCTGAATGAATTGTTTGACTTAAGTCAAATATTTGGCTCTGTTTCAAGCAGGTCAGTCTCAGGAAAAAAAATTTCTGGAGGTGTTAATGTGCCTGACATTTTAATAACAGAAATATCTATGGCTCCTTTTCATCTTAGACATTTGAACTCTTCCCACATCGGGTACTAAAGGGAAAATACCCAGGTTTTCACAAGCCAACAAGGTCTGTGCTGATCGTAGCGATCCTGGGTGACATTTTGCCTTCCACAATGTGGCAGAGTGGGTGCTCCTTTCAAAGCTAAATGGAAAGCTGGAACGAGTGCTAAAAATCCAACGCTGCCTTCCTGGAAAAGTTGACTCCAGAGTAACAGAGACCTCTAGATGTTTTCAGCTCGATGGATTTGTGCTTGTGCTGTGCTCAGCTCTCTGATAACATCACACCAAGGACAGGGACATCCAGTATCTATTATTCACTATTCCCCTGCCTCTTTTTTCCCAAACACACAGAAGGTTTGAAGGAACTTCAAGTGGTCTCCTAGGCCTGCTGTCACCTCTGAGACAGAAAGAAGAAGGGATGAATCTGCTTCCAATGTGTTGGACAATACCTCATCTATCAAGCCCCCGAAACTCTCCTCTCAATCCTGTCTTTTCTAGACCAAATAAATTCAGTTTTTCAAAACCTTTCTCTCCAAGTCAGGCTCTTAAACCTCTTCTCGTTATCAGTACGGTTCTCTGAACTCTCTCAAGTATGACCAGACTTGTAACTGCAGTGCCCCAATCTGAAGGCAGAATTCCAGCTGAGGACATTGCTGTACAGAGAAAAACAGTGACTTTTTATAAACATAGTCCAGACTGAATTCAACTTTTTCTGTGAGGATCCATGCTGATTCTATTTTGTCTGTAAAATATTCTATTTTGTCTATAAAATTCTATTTTTATTCCTTCTTAAACCACTTTGCATTTTCTTCAGTTGAATGATTCCATGTGGATTTCAGAACTTCTGTCAAAGTTACCAAGGTGACTTAAAATTCCAGTTCTGTTTTCCGGAGTAGTTTGAGGTTTTTTCCTAGCCCATTCGCTAGGAAGATCACTTTGTATCTCCATAGTCAAGTCACCAATGAAAACATTAAAGCAGAACAGATTCCACAGGACTTCCACCTGAAACATCCTCCCATTTTACAGATAACCAAAAGGATGTCCTTTTCTTCTGCTTCAACTTTTTGGGGAACAAATTTCTGATTTATGAGTAAAATATATGCTGTAGTCCCTAATTTTTGTGGAGAATGTCATACCAGAGCAGTATGAAACTTTTAAGACCCATTTCCCCTTCTTCCTCTCCGTTTACGTAGGCTAAATTATCAGTCAGAGGGGGAAATTAGGTTGCTTTAACAGAATTTCTTCTTGACAGCTCCACAGCGACCATATTTTTATCACCTCTCTATGACGTGCTTGTGAAATGCTTAATAATTTAATTCCACCATTTCCAGAAACGGAAGCTTAGGGAGTTGGAGAGAAGTATTTCTGATTCTCTTTTTAAAGCACAGCCTTGCCATTCTCTTGAATCCCTTCCCCTCCCGCCAACCAGGAGTTTTTAAGAATAGTTTTTGCTGATTCTTTGAGTATCTGTACAAAATGGTGTCTTAAAGGCAGGATGAGAAAAGACTCTGAAATCCCAGTGTGTCTAAACCCAGAGATGAGATAAACTTTTGGAGATTGGTTTCTATGTAAGTCTTATTTCTCATGGAGGCAAAATTAGGCTGTTAGTGTCAGGAAAAGTATAAATCTCAGAAGCAGCTGCAGAAATGACTCAGGCTTCTGAAGATACAATGTGTGAGATGTTTCAGATGGAATTAAAGAACGTAAGAAAGGTATAAATAATAATAAAGCAGCGTGATTCTATCTCAGTTATCTCAGAGCACTTCTCGAAGAATTGAAAGGCAGCTGGTGAGAAATGTTATTCTTTTCTTGGAGGAAAAAAGTCCTAAAAATGATTAATCGCCTTACATGACCTTTTGAAAGTAAGTTTGCTGAACTGGGAAACCAGACATTTTTCTACACTGAATATCTGATGGTTTTCTTTGACATTATTAATATTGCAGCTGGTTTAACACACACTGTTATAAATAGACAAGTACCCTGCACTCCCCACAGACACCTTAGGAGCATGTTACACACCAGAGCTGCACCTCCTTTTTTATAATTCATCCTTTAGATTGGAATATAAATGAAGCTTCAGTTAAATGAAGCCACAAAGCTTCATCTTTACCTTATTTCTTCATCCATTTTCCTGTTGAAGGTCAGTGCTACTCTGTGGGCAGTGGCTGTTGCTTTGCTTTGGAGTTGTGTTTCACTAAAGTTTGTATTTCCTGTACGATTTCCTTTTTCCTGGCTGAGCCCTACAATAGACCATTAAAACCCATGGAGGAATAAAGACTGGATAAACGAAATTTCTGCCAGAAATCCAGTCCCTATATTGCTCATGTCTCCTACATCCATAGCCGGTGCTGGAAGGGTGCAGGGATGGATTATCAAAGATTTTTAGAGTAATTAAATCATAAATTTTCCAACTATGAATAACAAGGTCAAATACTACTATATAGCAATCATATTTTGGAACCTTTTCTATTTCAGTCCTGTGTTGTTTGATTTAAAACCCCCTGTTAGATTTCAAAGGTGGTTCATTTAGTCAGTGACACCCTTCACCATTGCTATGGTCTTCAACCTAAAATCTTGAGCACTTGAACTGAAATCAAAGCCTGTTCCAAAACTGAGGGATTACTTGTTTTCCAGTCTACGTATTTATTTTATATAGAAGTGTCTTATTAAATTTAATAGTGCAATAAAACCCCCATTAAAGTGTTTAGTGCACAAATGCAGTTAGCACAGGATCCTTTTTAGGAGAGTTACGAATCAACCTGTTGAGGAGCCCAGATAAATCTAAGATTTCATTTCTTACAGCCCGCAGCTGTGTGCTTTTTTCCTCTTTATTATAAATAACACTAAAGTGTGTGTTTGAGACCCACCAAAGAGGTTTGAAAGGCCTCTATAGCCCTGAGGAAGGAAAAGATCACATGCTCAAGAACTGAATATTCCGAGAATAATACACTTGGAATATTTTTTGTGCTCTGTGAACTATTCCTTCCAAAAAATCCCAACAAAACCAACAAAGGAAAAAAGCCCCCAAATCCACAAGCCAGGAAGAGAAGGAAAGAAAAAAACTTGGTGCTTAGATCCTAAACACCCTTTTTTTTTCCCTCAAGTGAAAGATGAAGTGTATAAAAAGCATTTCCTGAAGTGAGCTGTCATTTCTCTTCCTTTTCCACAAAACCAGGCAGGCATTGCTGAGAAGGGAATGTTTGCAGCTATTTTTTCTCCTCCTATGACGGGAGAAAAGTTTGACAAGAACCAACACTTGAAGATTCATCCTAGTCCATTTTTAAGTTAGAAAGTTAAGATTTGGCAAAGAATTTTCCTTGGGGTTTAAGGTCCATCCCCCCTCCCTCAATGTCAGGTGGTGAAAAATACACTTTTGCTGAAAATTTCCACTTTCCTAACCAAAATTTCCCACCTCTAAAATGAATACTAAACCCATGCATTTCAGGTCCATATGATTGACTCTGATATATTCAGTTTGAAATGATCAGCTGATTGTTGTTGCAAGGTAGCTGAAGATCTGTCAATAATCTTACGGGGATTATTTCCTCTCAGAAGCTGTTTTCCAGGATAACTTTATTGTTCTCCTTTAAAATGTGCTTTAAAATGTGCTCCCGCCTGCAGTGGGGAAGATTCTGGTTTTCTGCCTGCCCCAAACCCAACTCCATTAATTTGAACACAAATTGTTGAACAATGATTGGAAAAAACCTTGATGGGTTGTGACGGATTGCACATGTAAGGATTTCAAGAGGATTTCAAGAGGATTTCAAGAGGATTTCAGGACTAAACTCTCTTGCTGAAAATATTGAGATACAGAGAACTGGGCTTATTGTGCAAAAGTGGATGTTCTTGACTGTGTCTTAGCTCTTGCAAAGCTGCCTAAAGGTACCTCCTGGCCTGAACTCGTCCCTCCTCACTGGTGCATGTTCCCCACAGCAGCTGCCAAAACTCTGCTCTGCCCTAAACTGTGCCCTTGCCAGACCCAAATGCAAACTGGGATGGATTCTCCTTATCCACCTTCTTAAAGCTTTGAGCTTATTTGTAGACATTAGCGAAGATACTTTTCAAGAAGTGTTGAAAACAGATAAGGAAAAAGAAGGGAAATGGACAATCCTGAGGACTTCGGTTTGTTTCTATTTTTTTCCTTTGAAAATCTTGACCTAAATCCCAAAAGTTTTGCAGAAAACACACGAAAAGAAAGATATTTGGTCTGTACTAGTATAACAGTTCTTGGCCCCCCAGTGAAAGAGCTGTCCTGCCATTGTATGTGGGTGGAATATAAAGTTTTAATAAACTCTACCATTCTGAGTCATTCTAATCCTATTATCTCCCAGTCCTCTCACTATTCTCTATACATATACATCTGCAGGGGTTGGGCTGGATTTTTTCTCCACTCGAATCACCTCTGCTACTTTCCCACAGGGCAGAGCAATGAGCTAAAATCAGTAGCTCTGCCCTCCCTGATGCCAGCTGGGACACACGGCCCTGTGCTTTCCATAGGGGCACCTGGAAGCCACCACATCTCCTGCCAGTTCTGCCTATATTTTGGGTAAAAGTGGTGCCTGGAGAAGGTGCAAGAAGAACTCCTTCCCTGTGAGGGTGCTGAGGCCCTGGCACAGGTTGCCCAGAGAAGCTGTGGCTGCCCCTGGATCCCTGGAAGTGTCCAAGGCCAGGTTGGATGGGGCTTGGAGCAACCTGGGCTAGTGGAAGGGGTCCCTGCCCATGGTAGGGTTGGGACCGGATGATCTTAAAGGTCCCTCCCAACCCAAACCAGTCAGTGGAGATCTGACATCATCTGCACATCAGGTGATCTCATCCTCGTTCTGTTTTATCCTTGTTGGGTTTTTCCTTGTTGTAGTTGTTTTGGGGTTTTTTGCAGTGATCTGCCTTCTTGGTGAATAAGACAGACACAGCAGAAGTGGAAAGATCCACATCTTCACAGCTGCATGCTGAAAAATAGCACTACTTGCTGTTATATTTCTAAATTCAAATTTGCTGATATTATCAGAGATTAATTAACCTCCAGGCTTTCACATTATCATATGTTAGAAACAGCTTTTTTTTTTAGTAGGTCTATTTCAGCGCCCAGTTCCCTTCCTAATTGTCTCATATCTCTTCAAATAAGTTGATGTCCTCAGACACTTGAACACCACGATAATGAGCAATGCTGAAATGTCCATATGGAAAAGCTGAGTGAGACTTCACACCAGAAATCAATATTTAGAACACCCTCAAGTGGCACGTTTGCAATTAGCACAGCAGTTTAAAAGATCAATTGCACGTGTTATGCCTTGTGTTAATTAGTCACCATGCCAGTGAAATTCTTAAGCGTGTGACATGATATTATTAATTAGAAATGACAGCAAAATCAAGATAACTGCTTTTGACTGTGTAAAAATATCTGTAAAAGCTCCAGGGCTGCTTCTATTTGTAGATCAGCCTGGGAAAAAGGGAAATATTTTATTTTTGTTTTGTTACATAATCAATACCAACACATCATTTCATTAATGATGACTTTAAACCTTCTGGAAATCTATTAGATGTTGCTTTTATGATATTTTTTGATGTGTATAAAGTTTGATACATTACTCCAGATTTGACTCTCCTGGTGTGTCTTGCTTCTATGAAAGATGTCCATCAGATTTATAATTCAGTTAACAAATATTGCAACTTTGAGTATTTCTGAAATATTTGCCCAGTGTAAAACCCAAATAAATTAAATTAAGCAGAATGCCTGACAAGAATAAGAGAAAAAAATCCTTTTTTTTTTCCTCCAAACTTTCATTGACTTCATTTATTTGAAGCAATGTTGTTTTCCCTAAAATCAAACTACACTGGGTTGCTGAGGATTTTTATTAAGCTCTCTCCTTCTCCAAAATTCTCATCATTCTTATTACCCTGTTTTAGGCTTTGAACTGCCCATGTTTTTCTGCAGCTCCAGTGCTGGGAGAGGTGGCTGGGATATTCCCAGTGCCTGAGAAAAGCAGAATGTGTTTCTTCACACACCGTTTGCTAACAGCAGTGGTGGAGGCACCTTGGTAAGAAGTATTTAAACTTGGCAAGAAGTATTTAAAGAAGAATCAAAAACTTCAATAAGTGAAAGGAGAGACAACCTCAGAGAAAAAACTCCAACAGCTCAAAACTACTTTTGTTTTCATGGATATTGATCTAAACAAGTTCCCTCTGCATTGTCTGTGGTCAAAATAACTGAGAATAAATACAAACAATTGCAAGGCTCCTTTGAGCAGCCATCCAGTCTCAGTGCTGGGATTTATTGACCTTTCCCTGATGGTTCAGGTAAAGCAACATCAGGGCTTGCAGCTGAAAGGAGAGACAGAAAGAGAAGGAAGCTGCCTGATGGGTCTCCTGTGGAGATATATGGCTTTATTTCCATCTCTGCTTTCTTCTCTTGTGTCATAGGAAGTACTAAAAGGAATTTGAAGGATTCCCTTCACTTCTCCGCTATTCTTGAACATATTCTGTCTTCTCTTTTCTTTCTTGCTGCAAATGAGAGAAAAGAAAGCAGTTTAGAGGAAGTAAAGCTGTAAAATCCATTCCCTAAATGTGTCTGTTTTAAATTGATATTAAATAAAATTGTGAAAAATACCTAAAAGCTCTGGGCCTTCCTTTCTGGGAAAAGTGTTGAGGGAGAAAAGAGTTCATGTACAGAAATTCTGCATAAAAGTTGGAAAGGTAAAGTAGATTGTTGCAAAGCCCTCTTGAGCATGTTTTCCAGGCTGACTCTTGATTTCTTTTACCCACTCTTCTTTCAATGTGTGTTTTCTACAGAACTTTGTAGAATGGAATTTTTCATCTTGTTTCCGTGCAGTTGGTTATTCCCAGTTATAAGCAGTATCTTTTAATTTCCTGCATTGAACAGCATCCTATTTAATTCAGACCATATCTTTAATTTCTCCAGATCATTTTGAATGTTACGCCCGTCTTCCAAAATTCTCATGGGATCTGTGAGACCTCCTAGTTTATTATATTTTGCAAACTAATTGCTTCTGCGAGTCCTAAAGGGATGCTGTTCCAGAGCTGCATTGCTCTGAAATGGCAAAAACCTTTCTAATTTCCAACCTAAATATATTACTGGTCATGTTTGTTCTTGTTCCTCCCCTGTCTTGATTTCACTGGTGATTTCAATTCGGCCCCAATGCATTTATGGATGGCAATCAGATCTTCCATTCAGCTCATCACTTAATACACAAAATCCTCTTTGTTCTTCCCATGTTGAGATTTCTGCTCCAGCTCCCTCCTCCCAGCCCTTTTGAAAGGCTCCTCCACTTTGACTTGATTTATCTTGATCTGGAGTGAACAGCTGCTGAAATCCACCAGCTTGTTCCTGAACTTCAGGTACAATCAGCACTTTATTGTAGCCTTACACACACACCCATTCTAGAATATCTGTCTATTTTTAAAAAATAAAATCAATTATTCTGTTTCTCATGGAACTGATTATGGCAGGTGACTTTTCTCTACGTTCATTTTCAGATTAAGTGGATCACTGCATAAAAACTCTGAAATCCACACGGATTCTGTTGGCTCAGGATGGTAGTTTTTTTACAGAAAAGCACAGACCAGGATGGAAACTTGTAGATCTTCGGTACCTCTTCTGTTAACATTGGCAAACACAAAATCTATTCCTCCTAATAGTGAGGCCCTGGCACAGGGTACCCAGAGAAGCTGTGGCTGCCCCTGGATCCCTGGAAGTGTCCAAGGCCAGGTGGGACAGGGCTTGGTGCAACCTGGGATGGTGGAAGGTGTCCCTGCTCGTGGATGATTTTTAAGGTCCCTCAAAACCCCTTCTGTGATTCTCTGATCCTAAAATCCACTTCCCACAATCCGACCATAACCCTCCAAGGCTGTTTTTGGTAAATTGTGTTGCTTTTCTCCACTCAGAGCTCTCACACAGCTCAATTGTCCTGTGTGTGGGATTAAAAACTTCAGCAAGTGAAAGAGGAGACAACCTCAGAGAAAAAACTCCAACAGCTCAAAACTACTTTTGCTTTCATGGATATTGATCTAAACAAGTTCCCTCTGCATTGTCTGTGGTCAAAATAACTGAGAATAAATACAAACAATTGCAAGGCTCCTTTGAGCAGCCATCCAGTCTCAGTGCTGGGATTTATTGACCTTTCCCTGATGGTTCAGGTAAAGCAACATCAGGGCTTGCAGTTGAAAGGAGAGACAGAAAGAGAAGGAAGCTGCCTGATGGGTCTCCTGTGGAGATATACGGCTTTATTTCCATCTCTGCTTTCTTCTCTTGTGTCATAGGAAGTACTAAAAGGAATTTGAAGGATTCCCTTCACTTCTCCGCTATTCTTGAACATATTCTGTCTTCTCTTTTCTTTCTTGCTGCAAATCAGAAAGCAGTTTAGAGGAAGTAAAGCTGTAAAATCCATTCCCTAAATGTGTCTGTTTTAAATTGATGCTAAGGAAAATTTAGAAAAAACCCTGAAACCTCTGAGCCGTTTTTTTGTGTTGAGGGAGAAAAGAGACACTTCACATACGGGAAATTTGCAAAAAAGCTGGAAAGGTGAAATAGATTGATGCAAAGCCCTCTTGAGTAAGAGGGAAACATCAGCTACAAAGATAAATTTGTAGTCAATCTGCCTTCTTGTTTGGTCCCATACTGTTGTTTTTTTAAAAACTAAAGAAACTCATTTCTACCAAAAAATAGTCACCAATGTCTTGACCCATCTTGACCTTGCCTTGAGCGGTGACAAGATTTCTGGGACTGCTTCCCCCAGCTGTATTGTAGCTGTGTTGGGCATCAATAACGTTGTCTAATGAGCTAATCTTTTTTGATTGAAACCTAAAGCAACAAGATTAACTCACCAAATGTCATTAATTCTCAAAGACAAAAAAATGTGATGGCTCTAAGGCTGAAAGTGTAAGCAGCAATTAGAAAAACAGTAAAAAGCTAATAAGGATGCGTTATTCCGAAATTAAGCAAAATAAAAACAGAAAAGTGCGCTTAGAAATACAAGACATTAAGATGAAAAAAACTGATTTAAAAAAAAATCTTAAGTGCGACTTATAGTGGAATCAGGTAATAATTATGTAACTAAAGGTATTAAAATTGGAGGTTTAAACATGACTAAACTTTAGCTTATTCTAATGTATACACTCCCTCTCTAGGACATTTTATTTCTTATATATAATGACCATCCCAAACTTCAGTAGATTTGCTCTCAAAGCAGACAGCAAAGTCCGCCACTTGATCCGTCATTTCCTTTGCAAATATCAAGCTGAGTTCTGAGTTCTTTGTGTTCATCCTTGATGAGAACGTTTTGATTGTCTGCCCACACAGATTTTTTGGTTTCTTGGTGAACAGTTTGTTGTTGTTTTGATACAGGCATCCTTCACAACTTGGCAGATGCCTAAAATACGCCAGGTGTGAAATTTGCCATCCATGAATTGCTCTAGCATTGTCCTCACTCCAATTCCACAAATCCCTGGTGGATCTACGTCTCATGAAACTAAAGGACTATCAGCCATTGCCTCTCAAGGGGCACAATTTATAATCCAGTCAGTGCTAACTGGGGAATTTTCAAAATGTCCCATTTTGCAGCCTTTCCTTCATAATTTTGTTCATTATTTGAAGTATTTCTTTGCTTACAGGCCTTGGGAAAACTGGTTTAAGTCAAAAGAACCAGTAGCACGCCCTGGTGGTTTAGAGGTTTCTAAGAGCGTTTGGGGAAATAGAAATAACATGTTTCTCCTTCTCAATGTCTCCAGCAGTCATAAGTAGCTTCTCCATATAATTTGTGGAATTTCCTCTCTCCCTTGAGAAGTCTGGTAGATCACAGTGTCACCAGAGTGGGCTGGCACACTCACACGAAGAGTAAATTTAGGAGATCTCATCACCCTCACTTCTCCATCTCTAGGACTGCCACGTGGCAATGGGTTTGTGTTCAAGCAACGAATTCGTGTGTTTAGCACTTTTTAATTACTGGTGATGAGGGTGGAGGGAAGTGTCCTTTGACGTGAATGACCACTTAGGTAATTCTTGGGCTTGTGACCACCTGAGCCAGCAAGAACTTCCCCAGCAATTTCATGAGTCCCTCTCTTCCAAGGGACTTTTGTCAAGCAGGTCTCACTTTTTTTCAAGTCTTCTTGTTTCAGCTCATGATAGGCTGGAGTTTCAGGTATTTTCCAGACTTTCCTGGAGCTCTCACACCCAGGAGACTCCAGTGCCTGCCTTCTGGAAGTTGCAGTTGTTTATTTTAAGTGAGTTCATGTAAAATCTGCAGCTCTTTGAACACTTAAGGGTCTTGAGGCCAGTCAAGCAGCAAAAATTAACAACAGTTACCATGATGAAATTAAAACCTTCAAGCATCAAGCACAATAAATCCAAACAATCTGAGATTTCCGTAGCAGTGCTCTTCCCTACTGACAGCCACTGCCCCATTTTCCTGTTAAAAATTGCAGAAACTGCCAGATTAAAAAATGTGGGTTCTGGGTCATCCTTTGAGATGGGGTCAGTTCTCTGCACCTTTTCCTTTCCTTTCACCATTCTAGATCAATTCTGCCATTTTGATGGGCATTTTCAATGGCAGTGATTATCTGTTGGTCAAAACCTTTCCCTTCCAACAGCCAGGAGACACTTTCATATATTAATAAGTCAAAACTCACACAACCCAAAGCTCTTGCTTTTTTCTTGGCGCATTGCAGAGTGAGCTGCACGATCTTTCTTTTCTGAGCAGCTGGAGAGCACCCTAATCCTTCTTTGTCAGAAGTTAATGGGGCTTGTCTTTGCCAACCTCATAGAAAGGATCCACACAACTATTTGAGCACTGGTTTTTTAGTGGTGATTGGCCTCTTGTTGTTAATACATTTTATTTATTCATCCCCATTTGTCCACAGAATTAGTACCCTTTAAAGCTGTCAGGAGTCATGACTGTGGTCAGAATACATTGAATAAACATGCTAAGACTGCTCTAAGGGTCTCTTGAACAAAGTTTTTTTAAGATGTCTCTGTTCTGAATTTTTACCCCTTTCTCCCATAATTTTCTGTAATTATAGATTTGATTCCTGAATTCTCAATTACATTGCTGCTTGAAAATAACCTCAGGCCTTGAAATGTTATTGCTTTCTCTGAATTTTAATTCTAGCTCGTAACTTTCTTCATCTGATAATGAAGAAACCCTTTTCAGAGGCAATGGCATTGATTGTGTACTGTTGATTTACGTTTTAATCTCAAAATGTAAAATTTTGATCTTTTTTTTCAAAAACTCTCTTCAGAATAACCTTTTGGAGAAGGATATATGGCCATATCTTTTTGGCATGAATGAGCTATTTTCTCCAGCAACTGAGGTCACAATTTTTGTGCAAATATTTTCTCCTCTTAAAAAGCTTTGTTGAACTAGATGTGGGTTTATGTCCAAGTAATTTATCTGATCCTTCAGCTGAAAGGATCTCCACCCCTACGAAAGGTTTAGGCCCCTGTTTAGGACGGTACTGGCAAACAATCTCAATTTTAAATTTAGCTTGAAATTTAGGGAGAAACAGCCTTATGTGAAGACACTGTGAAAAGGCTTTTTTGCCTCAGTGGCTCAGCTGTCTCTGGCCCAATCTCCCAACCTGCCTGGCCACTGTTGCCAACACTGGCAAATCCTTTCCTTGAGTGTGTGCAGATGGTTCTTAAACCAATTATGCCCTTTTGAGCCACTGTTTGAATTCAGAATCCTTTGCTCAGTTCCAAGCAGCTGCTAAGGCCATTACCAGGGGAAGAAGAGTTATTCTTCATTCGATGCAGGGTTTGATACAGCCCCTGTACATAATCCAGATTTAATTATAGTCCATAAGCCTCACATATGCCCATGATTTAATGGTGTCACACTAACGCAATGCTTTGCCTGGTGCTATTCATCTCTAAGATGAGCTTTAGGTGCTGTTTTTCTGGGCAATATATAAAATGTCAGTGTATATGACTGTTCTTGTCCCAGAAAGCTTCCTTAAAACAAAGCAGAACATGCTGAAAAATAATCAACAGGAACAGTACAAGAAAATTCATACTGATGAAATTGCAATGCCGCAGTGGGCTCTCCCTGTCGAGTTTGTTTCCTTCTTCCATGGACATTTTGAGAGTTTGATTTAGAGGGTAACAAGGTGATTACGTGGATATTTACAGAGTTCTTCCTACTCTTGAGGGCAGCGTGGGAGAAAGCGTGACAGCTCCTGGGAATTTTGAAGGACAGGTCTGCAAGGGGGCAACCAACCCCTTAGAAGTCAATCCCACCCATGAGTAACCAGCTGTGACTCACCAGAGGGCCTTGGCTTCTTTTATTAAGGCTTTTCAAAGTCTCCACATCCTAAAACACCATGTGGGCAACACACGAGTGCGATTAAGTCAGAGCAACACTCAGGCCCACAGATTATTACAGGAAATAACGCCATTAATTCACCTAAGTGCTTGTACACAGAAATAGCAAAGGAAGATGAATAACTTCAAGAGCTCCACAACCCCAGGTATAATGGCATTATAACAACAAAAAAGCGCCCTGGTATCCTAGCACCAAACACCCTTTTTCTGTTTTCTGTGACTCGTAGACTGCACAATGCTCCTTGTTGGCATCACTATTCATAAACCAGATCCAAAGGCCAGGACTAAAGGAATAACACAGACTTCAGCAGTGGCTGCATTTATTCTGTCTCCTTTCCACAAAATCACTTTTGGGGGTCCCTGCACCAATTTTTATCGTTTTGTCTGATTCCCAAAGCTTTAGGCTATCTCATGCTGTAATTCCAGGCTTCTGTGTCTTTGATATATAGAATTTGTTTGATCAGACAATAACATCTTCTTGTCCCTGTACACTCACGTCTCTCCTCAGACAAATTCACCGATTCCTTCACATTTCAGCCTAGCATTGGAAAACTAAACATTCAAAAAGCAAAATGCACTCTGACAGGCACTCTGTGCTTTTTAGATGTGTGACCCTCGCCAACGTTTATAGCTTCCCATTACCCGCCATCTCCAGCACCCTTTCCTGGTTGCAGCTCTCTTCCCTGACAAGAGACCACCTTCAGCATTTTCAGCTCATTTTTGATCACAGAATCATAGAATCAGACAATGATTTGGGTTGGTTATTCTTTTGACAAAACAATTATGATCAAAGGGTGCACAACCCACCTTAATTTCTGCCTAGAGATTAACGGGAGTATTTTAGGGACCAGTCTCAGTTTTCAAACCCATGTTGGATGGAGCTCTGAGCAACCTGGTCTAGTGGAAGGTGTCCCTGCCCATGGCAGGGAGTGGAATGAGATGAGCTTTAAGGTCCCTTCCAACCCCAACCATTCTGGGATCTTGTGATCGGATATCATATGATTTTGGAAAACATAGTTGTTTCTAGAACTGAGGAAAAAAGATGACACGATTATATGATGTTATTTAAGCGTGGAGAAGTTGGAATTGAGAAGCCCAGCAGTAAATGTGTGAACATGCTGCTGTCACACCAAATCTGTGGTCACAGATGCCAAGGACTTGAAACAATTCTCAGATTTGTTCTGGCATCTGGGACGTCTATGTGTCTAATCAGTGTTTTGATAGGAGTGTCTATCTTGCTGTCATTCATTAAAGAAGCTTCTGGAAAATGGGAAGTGCCTCCATCTTACATGGTTGTAGTGAAGAAAAACTCTGCAATGTCAGACCAGATGACTGAAGAGATCATGTTGGTTACAAGACTTTGTTAAAGCTGTGTTCATGATACCATTTCATTAACTGAGTTAAAGCAGGTTAGCTCCTCTGAGACAATCTTGCCCATTTTTTCCCTGCCCTTATGACCAGAACTGTCCATCTAACATGAGAACCATTTCCCTTTTTTCCTAGTGTGTTCTAGTAATTCCTCAGTTGGTAGAATTCAATCTACCAACGAAGCTGAGAAAATGTGTGAGTGTACTGGAACACCCACAACTTCATTTCTGTGCCTTCTAAACTAACACCTGACTCTCAGAACCAAGGATCTGTTGCTCTTTTGGAAATATTTGGATCAAATTTGACTTTATTTGCCAATAATTCTATGGAAGCCATGGGGTTTTTTTTTCCCGAAAATGCATGCTGAGCAGAGCAGACAGAGCCTGCAGAATCACCTGGACCTCCTGCTCCAAGCCTGATCCAAAATACTACTCATCCTTTCTCTACTTGCTCCTTAGTCTGAAAAACAGACTTTGTTCACTTTGCTATTAGTTTCCTATAATCGGATTTGAATGGATAACGTGGGAGAAGCCCGGTGTAAATTGTCAGCAGAGCTGGTTGATCATTTTGGAGTAAATTCAATTGGTGGAGAGTGGTTGCTACTGGCAAGAGAGGCCTTTTCTAGTGTTTAAACCTAGTGCAACACAGACTGAAGGTTCTGAACAACCTACCTCTTCCTTTCTGCGGAGGTTTTGTCTGCCCAAGTTGACCACCAGGGACAAAACTTCAATTATTTACCATTGAAAATATTTTCTGTAAACTGGATTGGCTCCACAGGAGGGAGAGGAATGTTTCTGTGGAGGAACTTTCACTTAATTTCTGGAGGAAAGAGGTTTTATGACAAGTGACCAGATGAGTCAATATAGATAAACAATATAAAAATATAAAAAATATATATAAACTATTAAGGTTTTCTCTTCTTAGTAGCCTCAAAACTGTCTTCTCCTCAGCCCTTTTCACAAAACATGAAAATTTGGATGGTGGGAATCTCAGCTTTGCAATCAGTCTCCTGCTGAAGAAAGGACACAGACTGTGTGTGAGCACGAGCAGTGCAAACATCTACACCAGAGCTACTCCCTCCAGGATTCCCGGCCATCTGGTGGGAGTCCACTGAGTCTCCCCAAATGAGCCTGGAAGATGAGTCAGCTCCTGATGCAGGTGTGTAAAGGAGGTCTGGTGAGTCATGATTTAAAATTGCCCAGTTCTCTTTTAATACTTAGGAGAGCCTTGGGTGTCTAGCTCACATATGACTGTCTGGAAAGGGGAAAAAAAATAAAGGTTAGACTAAATTAGTTCCATCTGGAGACTTCTTTCTTTTTTTAAAATTTTTTTCCTCATTTTTAAAGCAGAGATTTGTGGTGCTGAGCTGTTTCTTTGCCTTCGGTAACTTCTCAGTGATCAGTGTGTGATGAGGACAAGTTACACAAGCTCATTGTTTCCTTTCATGTTTAGAGCACCCTTCAGCCAACTGAGATAAAAATAAATTTTGAAAAGGAAGAACAAATATAAGTTTATAAATTAAAAACATCATAATTTATGACACTTTTAGTAGACTATAATAATTAATCTTATGAAAGGATCCTCCATTTATGTTGCTGGACAGGAAGAGGGGTCAACTGTCTCACTATAGACATTCTAGACTTGTACAAAACCTATTTTTCCATGGCACAATCCCATGTATCTTACATTGAAGAAGAAACCCACCACTGTAATCTGCAGATCTTCATTATGACATTGAAAAAATAGTCTTTTCTATTAACATAATTATAGGGTGATGGCACTGGGCAAATCAGGGAGAGGTTTGGGATTCTCAGATCTTGAAAACCAGCAATTATGACCACAGGGATCTCTGTTAGGAAGAGTTATAAATTGGTAATTGCCTGTGAGCACAGAGGAACCTGTGAAAGCTCTTCTGAAATATTTGCTGTGCTTTCAACTACTCCGTTACACAGTGTTTACTGGAGTTAATTGCAAAGTTCAGCATTGCAAACCAATTTTTCCTAGAGATGGCCTGTTTGGCTCATTGAGCGATGGAGGGCTGTCAGAAATCCTAGGAACAGTGTCTTTTTTCCTGTTGAGGTTTTTTTTGCAAGATGTAGAAGCCCTAAGCTTGTAATTTGTGTGTCTACCTGTATTTGAGAGAGTGATCCCGAAACCACCCTCGACAAGGGACTCAGTTCCAAACAGAGACTTTGAATTCAGTCTTCCTGAAGAAATGTGCAATATTCTGCAGAAGCCTCCTGACATTTTCACAGCATCTGAGGTCTTGCCATTTTCAGGATGTGGTTCTGCCTCCTCTAAAGCCTGCTCTCTCAGATAACACTTATTTTGCAAGATTTCACTGCTGCACTCTGGAGCAACCAAGCTGGAGTTCAAACAGAAGGGATCAATTATCCATGACTGACACCACAGTGAGTATTGGCACTGAGGAAGGGAACATCGTGGGAACCGATGATTGGAGCTGACGTTGAACCAATCGAATATGAAGTCCCTCAGCTAAAATCCTACCTTGGAAGTGTAAATTGGTCTGAGGGCTGACAAAGCAGCTCTGAGCAGCTCAGAGCATGGTGAGCACAGCTTTGGACAGCTGCTGCCACCTCAAGTCAGATACACCCCCGGCTTCTGTCAAGGCCCTGATTGTCTCAGTGTGAGGTATCCCTCAGCACTGAGAACTAAGCCCTTGATTGGAAAATTGGTGCAGGCAGTGGTGAGATTACAGAGGTGTGCTCCCTCTGAGCACATCCTTGCTCTCAGTGTCCTCTCACTTCCTAAATGGACCAATGTGACACCTGCTGCCACTGCATTGCTTAGACTATTTGCAAAGCTGATCCTTTCTTTTCTCTCTGTGTCATCTTTATTTAGGTACCACCTCTTTGCATGAAGGATTGTGTGTCCCACAGTGTAATTTTAAATCTATTTAGTCCTAAATATCATACTGAACATGGTCAGTACACCCCTGACCCTCAAGAAATCCACAACCCACTCCTTGTTGAGATGGTTTCCTCCCTGTGCTTGTGGAAGCAGCTCTGAATCCACAGGGGAAAAAAGAATTCATCAGTCTTATTCACTGTAGAGAAGGACTAATTTTTTTTCTCAGGACCTCTGAATACTGTATTCAGAATGTATCAAGAAATTAAAACCTAGGCTAATGAGGCCCTGGCACAGGGTGCCCAAAGAAGCTGTGGCTGCCCCTGGATCCCTGGAGGTGTCCAAGGCCAGGTTGGACGGGGCTTGGAGCAGTCTGGGATATTGGAAGGTGTCCCTGCCATGGCAGGGGTTGGAACTGGATGGGCCTTAAGGTCCCTGCCAATCCAATCCACTCTGTGATTCCATGAGAAGAAGCAGCAGGATTTTGATCAGTAGTTCCCAGTTATGTCACTCTGAGGTGATACCACCCACGCTGGCCTGCTGTGTGCAGCACAGATGTTTATAAAGGCTGGGAATGTCAACTCTACCCATGAGAGCCAGGAGGGACAGGACAGCATCAGCTCAGGCAGCATTCACCTTCCTAAAAACCCTGCATGTAGCTCCAGCAGCGAAGTTACAATGGAAGAATCCAGAGTGCTCATATTTTTTACCCAAGGAGCAGCTGCTCCTGCTCCGATGTCCCTCAGAAGTGAGAGGCTCAGAAGGCAGAGCAGTTGCCTCACTGATTCAGGGACAACCGAAATAAAGAAACCTTAATTCCTTTCTGCAGTTCACAAAGCAAATTATCATGCAAACAACTCCTCCTCCACACGCTCGTTAGTAGCAGTTGTGAAAACCCTCACAGTTTAATTAGCAGTGCTCATGACAGCCTGAAAAAGAGACATCCAAACCCAAAAGGAAATATTTGTCTCTGTGAGCTGTGCTTTGAGGTGCGAACGGGAAGAAAAACCAAGTTTGACGTTTCGAACAATTGAAGTACCTCCAGCTTTGGGCATCAGAATATTCCACACTTCAAGGAGGTATTTTCATAACTACTTATGGCTCGATATTACATGGGTGAGACGAAATCCATTAAACATTTCATTTCAGTACTTCAGGCCATGCTCTTTCTTTTCAGACAAAAAAAAAATCAACCATCTAGAGTAATAGCTGAGAGACTTTATCATCTTTCAATGGTTGTAGTACGAGTGTTAAAATCATTACCCAGTGGAAGAGTGAGAACTGCTGAAAATCAGGATGCTCATGAAATTAGTGGGCAGCATACTCTGAGCTCCAAAATGGATTTGCTAGTTAATGCTTGGAATTACAAATAAATAAAACTGGAGGAAAGCTCGACATTGCATCTGAAAACAGCAGGGCAAGGAGGACTTGGAGATGTGGCTCCTTGAGTAAGGAATGTCAAGTATGTGAAGTGAAATGAAATTCCTTTTCTTTCTCTCAAAGTTTTTGAGACTACATAAAGATAATTTTGCAGTTTCTCGGTTATTTAAGGTATGAAGAAAGAATGGTAATAAAGAGGTTTTGTAATTTGCCAGCTTAGAGAACAAGAGCTGCCATCTGCAGGGAATCAATGAGTTTTATTGAACGAATGATGAAATAGAAGTATTTGGTGTTCTAACACTTGGTCTGTGACTAGAAATGTTTTACATTTACCATGTTTTACAAAAGGAGTCTTGGTGTCTCATGACTGTTCTCCCTTTTTCCAAACATCAGGTTCACTGAAAATATTATGAATAACAATGTTTTTTCTAGAGGTGTTTTTTTTCTTGAAGTCCCTCTTTTGCTGATTTTAATTGAGATGGACTCTGATCCACCTCAGAAACAGAAAATTTCTTCACCTCAATTTCAAAATGGTTTTCATCAAGGCTTCTGAATTGCTTTAACCTTAGTTTACATGTCAAAATGTTAACAAAATATATTGAGTTTTTATAGTTTCCCCCCCCCCCCCCATTGGCCCTTCTTGCAAATCAAATTCCTTTAGCACTGTTCCTCCCAGATTATTTCTTTGTCAGCCATATCCAGTTTTTACAGACCAAGCTCCTGGAAAATATAGTGAAAAAGCATTGTGGATAATGAATTTCAGCGAGTACTCAGTTTAGAATTTTACAAATTCACTTTAATTGTTGTTACAGGGTTATCACAAAAATATACATGTATATACACATATGATTTTTTAAACAATAGCTTTTCTCGTCAATGAGCAATAATCATACCAAATTCTGCTTGTGTATCACGGGACACTTGGATTTTTGTAATTTGTTTAATTTAAATGTTTCTTGGAACCTGACTTTTATTCCCGATAACAGCTGACTATAGCACTTCTCTGTTTCGTGAGCTCCATACTTGGATTTCCATGTTTTATAAAGCTGAAAAATGAACCTGCAGAAATGAATGAGATGCTAAAAGGCCTGAAGCTGGACAAAGGCAAAACAACTCAAACCAACATTTTCTCTCCTACTGAAACGAGCTCCGGAAGACAGTGGTCTGAAACCTGGAGATTTTCACCCTAAATCTGTTTCTGCCAAGTACTTGTTTGAAGCCCATCATAATCTCCTTCAGCACTGAAAATCTTGACCAGAAATCTAATTTGAGGTCTCTTTGACTGGAGGTTTTGAAATTAATACCTCTTTCTTGAATAAAAATCTTTGGATGAGTTCATTAGGTTAAATTTTTTGTGGCTTCACCCCAGCTTTATCTCAGGCCCACACAGCCACTCACTCATTGCTCCCCAGTGGGATGGGGGAGAATTGGAAGGGTAAAAGTAAGAAAACTCACGGGTTGAGACTAAGGCAGTGTAATGGAGAGAAAGGGAAGAAAATAATAATAATAATTAATAATAGTATTTATTACAATAATGTTAAAAGAATTAGCATATGCAAAAAAAAGTGATTCACAAATCAATTTCTCATCATCCATCAACTGATGTCCAATGAGATCCAGAGCAGCATCTCTACTTTGTTTTCTGAGGTGAATAACACTCCTTTCCCTTTCTTGCCCTCTCGTCACTTCTTAGACACGAAACCTGCACTTAGGATCTTCACAGAGCTCAATTATTCACTCAATTTAGTTTTTGGCCCTAGCGTATTAGAAAACACACACAAGGAACCCGGGATTGCATTGGATTCCTTTAGGTGAAGATTTTGGTCCTCCTTCATCAGCAAATTGCAGCTGGTTGGAAGTGAGGACTTCTGAATTAGGGTTAGAAAACAGAATTGCAGGTGCTTGAAAAAGTGTCTACCTCACAGAGTGCACTTGTCACCACAAAATGACACTGAACTGTAACATGGAGATAAAGAATTCAGATGAAATTGCTCCCTTTGTTCACATTATCTCCAGCCCAGACTGAAATTTGGGAAAATCAACCTAGAAGTCCTCCCGTGCCATTAGCAAAGGTGTGCTCTGCTCTCTTACACAGTGACTACAGTGGGTGAAGGAATTAAGCTATCACCTGGGATGTCTAAACATTTGGAGATCTGGAGAATAACAGAACACTTAAAGTGTGTTACATTCTGTACTTCAGATCTTCAGAACAACACAATTATATTTAATGCTGTGCCCTGCAATCTGTCAAGCCAAAGCCTTTCTTTCTGACGTATTGCTTGCACATTGTAATTTATTTTAGTGCTCTATAGAGGTAAGAAATGAGGGAAGAAACCTAAAATATTCCTGCTTTCCTTCTCCTCCTCCTCTGAGAATCTCAGAGTAACTTGTCAAAAAGTGAAGGTTGAGAGGTTTTCTTAATTTAAATAAGTCCGTTTTAAAATGCTCTTAATTAGGGGATGTGCATGTTTTGTCAGCCGTGGCTGGTACAGCCTGGATGATAGTGGGCAGTTTTGACACAATCTGTACAGTTTTTACTATAATTAGACAGACATGCAGAACATCCTTCAGAGTAGAAAATGACTGGTAAAATGCATAATTCGCTGGCAGATTTTGGAGATCTCACGCTGTCATCTGCAGACATCTCTTCTGTCTGTCACGTAAGCTCACAGCAAAGTCTACAAGAGTAACACAGCCCCAGAGGTGACCCCTGGACACATCACTCCATGAGAGAGGAGACCAATTGTGGCAATTCCACAGCCTTTGGTGGGTAGGGAAACTCTCAGAGCAAAAGAGAGACCTGGACCTCCTGGAGTGGGTCCAGCAGAGGCTGCAAAGTTGATGAAGAGACTGAAGCATCTCCCTGATGAGGAAAGGCTGAGGGTGCTGGGGCTGTTCAGCCTTGACAAGAGACCCTAAAAGGGGCCCTCAGCCCTGGGTGTCCCTGGCTGCAGGGAGGGCTCCGAGCAGGGCCCGGGCTCTGCTCCAGGGACCCAGCAACGGCACCAGAAGAATGGGCAGGGACTGATCCCAGAAGTTCCACCTGGACATGAGGAAGAACTTCTTTACTGAGAGCTCTGGAACCGATTTCCCAGAGAAGCTGTGGAGTCTCCTCACTGGGGATATTCCAGAGCCATCTGGACACAATCCTGTGCCCTGTGCTCTGGGATGGCCCTGCTGGAGCAGGGAGATGGGACCAGGTGACTCTCTGTGATCCCTTCCAGCCTGACCCATCTTGGATTCTGTGAAATTTAGGCAGAATAATGGATCTTCTTGGACAAGATCTTGTTTATCATTCAGGATTGACATCAAGTGGGATTAAGGGTTAACTAGAATTTATGATATCTTCGACGGATTTGAAGACTTGCAGCAAACCTCTCAGTTTAATTGCTCTGGAGTTGAGTTCATGGCTCCAGCCTGCAATTCTTGTGTGTGGTGGCAAAGATGTGTGTATGTTCTCTCTGATAGCTGGGCCAGGGGTTATCACCTGAATATCCACTAGAAAAATTATCAGGACAGAAGGAAATTTCCCATCAGCAGCTTCAAATTGCTACAAACAGGACACAGATTTATAAAAAAACCCCAAATTAGCTCTTGACTTTATCTTTCACTGTGCATAAACTCTTTCCAGATCTCCATCTTAGAATAAGAATGTCACACCCTGCAGCACTCACCAGTTCCCTTAATTGTCTCTTCACTCAGGGAAGCTTTGGGATGAGCATGAGGGCACATGGTAGCTGTGGAAATCTGCTCATTAAGTGGGAGAGAGCAGAAATAAACGCAGCTCTCCTTTGGCATTTTGTGTTTGGGACCACTCGTGCTGTTTCCATCTTCACTGGAGTATATCTTGCTGAAAGGTTTTGTTCAAGACCATGAAGACACAAGACTAAAGTCACACTGATTGTGCACAAGGAACTTAGAAATCTATCCTCTTCTGTTCCATATGCTTCTTGCAAATGTGATTTATGGTTTGTTTTCTTTTTCTTGGGAATGAAGAGTTTTACTGTTACGCAAAGATCTATTCTTGTCTTTTGTAGTCTGTGCAGCCTTTTCTGCATGAGTCTCTCATATGGTTAGAAAAATCCACAATTTACAACTTGTAAAACAAACTGAGATACAAAACATTGTTTAAGGAAACGAGTGTTTTCTTAACGTAATGAGAGCGTAAAACTGCCACAGGCCACACTCCTATTCCAAAAGTAAGTCCAAGTTTAGAAACAAGTCTAAGATTGTTTTCATTTGCTCTTGCTGCTGCTGTGGGCTAAGTCAGCAATCCTGTGTGAAGCTGGAGGTCTCCCTAGCATGGCAGAGCATACATTTGGTATTTTCTCATCATTAGTTCTGTTTCCTGTTTAAAACACAGCCCTCAGGGATGGGCATTTGAAGCAGGCTGCAGGGTACTGACATTGCTTGAAAACTCAAGGAATTCTTCCAGTACACAAACCCTGAACTGTTAAAAAGTTGACTGTATTTCCTATTTTTCATGTGTTATGGATTGTATCCAGGTTGAAAAGGCTTCTTGTTGGTCTGAAAGCTTCACTTTTTAAATTTTGTTTCCCGAGCAGGAGTGTGAAACATTGACACCTTCATTGCAATAATGTTGGGTACGGATTGGAAGGAGGAAAATGAAGTGTTAGTGATGGCAAATCCAAGGGCTCTGAGGCACAGGTCTGAGTGCGCCTATGTAGGCAACAGTTGTGCCCTTGAAATCTGTCCAGAAATATTAAAATAAATGTGCTTTACACACCTACTCACAAATCCGTGAGGCTTGGAGTTTGCCACTGGAGTCAGAGAGGAATTTAACTCAAAGATGAATAAAAAGGACTTTTAATAAATACTGTTCAGTCCAATTACACTGACTTACCTTCATGCAAGCCCTGTTTTATTCCTTACCCACTGTCTCTGTTTTGTTACTTACCCAATTACCCAGGGGTTGAACTCCAGGCCTGCTGTTAGGCTTTACCCAACCTCTGTCACTGTAACTCTGACTCTGTGTGCTCAAAAACAGCTGCTGGAACAGGAGGTCATGTACCTCATGCCACACTCTGTCTTTAAGAACTTTGTTTGACTGCTTTTGTTCACATTTGGGAGGAAATCGGAGAAAATCAGGCCAACTAGAAGGTTGGTGTGAATTAAGGACATTCCTTTTACTTTCTTGAGTTGTGCTTGTCAGTTTAAAGGCTGTTAAAACCTGAATATCTTCATTCATGCTCTGCTTTGAGTACTTTGTTCTCTTTTCTTCTCAGTGTCCAGACTTTTCATCTTCATCCAGCTGCCCTCAGCTTTAACTACCTGAATGCTCTGCAGGGAACCATGAAATTCATTGCAGAGTGGTAAGTTACTCTGGAAAACCAGCAAGGAAAGTGATGTGTTTTTCACCTTCATATTTCCAGGTCCAAAATTAGATGCCTAAATTTGGAAGCTGATCTCCTTTTTTTTTTTTTGTCCCTACTGAAAGCCCCTCTGGCAAGTGATTTATTTGGCCCTTCTAAGAGCAAAGTCTTTGGAGATGCCTGACTTCCTCCAGTGATTTTACAGGGAAGACTAATGTAAATAAATTCAAGGACCTCTCAGTTAAGTCCATAAATCTGGGCTGCAGTTGTAGGCTCTGACTCCTTTTGTTAAAGAATTCTTCAGTAAAGAAACTCTGTCTTGACATAATGCTGTAACATGGGAGCATATAACAAAAAAAAAGGGGACATTCCAGCATTCATTTAATTTCACTTTGTCAAGCCAAAGTAAGTTTGTGCTTCATACAAAAACTCCGAAATTGTTGCTTTTTTTTCAGCCTAACTTCGTGGATTTACGGCCATAAACATTCCAATTACTTCCATTTAGTGGTTCACTTGTCTTCATCTGGGCCACAGCAGATCCTTGTGCCCATGTCCTTCACCCTGCTGCCGTGGGAAGGAACACGTTGGCTAAAACCGCCCTCAGGCTCTGAAATTACAAAATCTCAGGTTGTGTGAGCGTGGCTCAGTAAGTGCTGTGCTGTCCAGGGGCAATGCGTGATGCTGCTGCTCACACTGATGAATTATGCAGCGTGACTGAAGTCAATCAATACCACTCCCTGTGATTTATGCCCATTCAGACGCTCTGACTCATGGCAGGGTCAGCACTGTGACACTTTTCCACTGTGGATAAATGCCGCTAATTTGGGATCTTTTTCGTTGTGAAGATCCCCTGTTTTTGGAAAGGACACTTCTACTAATCTCCCTTTTTTTTGTTTCCATCACAGATTTTATAGAGGTTACAAAGCCAGGTTCAGAAATCATTTGCCTTCTGTAATCAAATAAACAAATAAATCAGTAAAACCTTTTATCTTCAGGTTAAAGGTTAACGAGGTAAGAAATAACCGGGCTGAGAAGTGGGCAGCTGGGGAAGAGCTGATGAACTTGTAGCTGATGATGTTTCCTTCCTTAAGTGACTGCAAAGAACACACGTACAAAAGAGTGGCTAATTTGTCTCTTTTCAGTTGGAAAAAGAACACAGTGGAAAATCAAGCAAAACCTCACAGCAGTGAGCAGTGCTGCTGTCATTCTGGGGGTATTTTCTGTATTTCAGACCCAGGAGTCTCGTGGAGTCAAGAAACTCCTCCAGAAATCAAGTCCAGTGGAGACACGTCAGGATCACCAAAATAATGCTCAGTATTCAGCAAGTTATGGGCAAAGATGGCAAATTTCAGATCTTTGGAGCTGTGAAGGTTAAATAGGGAGATCATATACCATGCTTTAAAAGGTGTAAACTCTTCATAACAACCTCTGGTGACCAGACCTCTTCCTTTCCTCCTCCAGTCACTTCCAGATGAGCTCCCTTCAGTTTCCAGGCTTAATTTAGTGCCTTTTCAGTGGTTTCAGAGAATAGAGTTAACTTGGTCTCGTGAGGACACATTATTAGCCAGAAATTTTTCTTTTCCTCTTGTGGCTTGCTGGGATTTCAGGCCATAGCAACGATAAGAAATTTTTCTTCAGATGGATGTCTGGCTTAGGAAGGTCTCTGGTGAACCACTAATTAGATAGAACAGTTTCTGAAAGGAAATCAGTATTAAGAGGTTGCACTCTGTGGTGCTATTTAGGTGTCTACAGGGAAAACAACACATTCAGAAGCCCTTATCTTGGAGAAAATTACTTTTTTAAGATACAGAGTAGTTCCTAAAAAACCATGCCCAACGAGGAAAGCCTGAAAGAACTGAAGCACTCTATTCCAAGCAAATGAATATCGAAATAGAGTGTCTGTAGTAGTTGAACACAGAAGAAATTGTGTATCTAAGGGGAGAGAGGAGGATGGGGAGATGTTTGAAGTCTGAGATTAAAAGATGGGGAAGAGGAAGGCTGGAAAAGGTCAGGAGGAAGCTTTGCAGTTTTCCCAGGATTCTGCCCTACCGTGGAGGCTGTCTGCCTGAATTAGGTAGATCTGGCTCAAAGACATGCAGCAATCTTTCTTATTATCCTTTTTCTTTTTTAAAGGAAAAATTAAAAATAAGATCTCTGTTCTGTCCACTGAGTATATTTCCCATCATCCTAGACACAGACACAATTTAAGGGAGGGCACTGGAGTCCTCCCCTGAGTGCATCAATAACGTGTCCATCAGTGAGAGATATTTTTGAGTAGCTTTGGGGAACTTTAATGCCCTGCTGACATTTCAGTGAGCAGAGGTTTTCCTTTAATGTGGTAGCGTTGCCTCCTCTCTGGTCTGTCCTCTGTAGCTTCCAGCAAAGCCCTCAGAGCATCCAGAAGCTCAAACAGATATCTCCTGGCTGCACATCTGCCCGTCCATAAACCCCAGGGCTCCGTGACCTTCAGCTCCCATGGTGCTGCAGCAATTACAGGTGAAAGAGAAGAGTCAGGGCTGTGAAGCTGCCTCATTTCCTCGCATGAAACTGGAGCAGCCCAGCAGCCAGCCAGGAATGACTGCACATTGCAGTGCAGGCTCTGCATCTCTGTAGATGAGAGCAGCAAACTCTGAACCGCAGCCTGCAGCTGGGCTGGATTGCCAAAGGTGTCTGTAGTTGAGGGGAATGGCTCGGGGACACAGAGCTGATGTCTCCATGGCCGTGAGCAGGGTGTCCATGTTCTTCTTTTAGCTGCAGCAGGTCTGAAGAAGTGCCACAGAAATTACTGGAGGGATGGAACATGTGTCCTATTAGAAAAGAGTGGGAGAGATGGGGTTCACCTGGAGAAGAAAAGGCTCCAGGGAGAACTCTGAGCTCTTGCCAGTGCCTGAAGGGGCTCCAGGAGAGCTGGAGAGGGACTTTGGACAAAGGCGTGGAGTGACAGGACGAAGGGAATGGCTTTATACTGGAAAGGAGTAGGTTTGGATTGGATATTGGGAAGAAATTCTTCCCTGTGAGGGTGGGGAGGCCCTGGCACAGGGTGCCCAGAGAAGCTGTGGCTGCCCCTGGATCCCTGGAAGTGTCCAAGGCCAGGTTGGACAGGGCTTGGAGCACCCTGGGCTAGTGGAAGGTGTCCCTGCCCATGGCAGGAGTGGAATGAGGTGACCTTTAAGGCTCCTTGCAACCCAAAGTATTCTGTGATTTTATGATTCTAAAACAGTGCAGCCTGTCACGGCTGTGTGTCTGAATCACGAGCTGAAGGCAGAGCTTCCAGTCTGTGCACAACTGTTGCTTTCAAAAATTGGGATAGGATAAAGCCTAGGAATCCTTGAAAGTCTCCAGGGAATTTTCTTGGAAGTAATGAAGTCCCTGCTCTGAGGCTGGTTCACTTCAGTCTGTTGTCCAGTGTCCTTCCCTCCATCCTCACCCCACCTTCATCTGAAACCCTGACACTGGTGCAAGACCCTATTGGATTGTCCCTATTCCCTCCAGTGCTGAGCAGTGACTTTTGCCCTCAACAGGAGAAGGTTCCTTTCACTCAGACACATCTTTCCTCAGTTTCACATCTTGCCAGCTGAACTGGTTTTGGAAGAGGAAGGTTCCTGTTTCTGTGAATTCAATCTGGCATGCTGGACTTGGAAATTTGAGTACTGTAAATACCCAGTTTCCAGTCCCAAAGTCCAATTCCAAATTCTTTCAAATATAAAGTTCCTGAAATACAAAAAGGAAAAAAAAAGAGAAATAAAAAATGAGCCCGTTTGTTTGAAAACACATTTGTTTGAAACTGGGAGGTTTCAAGTTTGATATTCTGGAATCAAGAAATTTGAGTTGTTTGCACATAAATTTTTTTTATCTGAAAATTTGACAGATTTCTTCTGGCCCACAGGAACAGTTCCTACTGACCACTGCCAAGCTCTTTGCTGAGTGGGAGGTATTTTTGCCAGGGATACTGCAGACAATGTCCCAGCTGATACGAGACTTTGCAAATCTGTTGGATTAACTTGAGTTGCTCCAAGGGTTGGCACTTTGAAAATCCTTGTCCCAGGGCTGCCAATTTAAGGAGCTCTTTCAAGTGCAGAAAACATCCATGTATTCCTCAGTTGCCACAGGCTGGGTCATCATCAATCCCTCCCTTGAGTAATACAATTGAGAAAATGCTAAGCTGAAGGGGGTTGGAGTTTTGTATTATTATTTCTAGAAGGCAAAGCTAAAAGGAGATAGAACTGATGAAATTTTTATGCTGTTTACTACAGAGGAGAAAGGGAAAAATAAGTGTTTTTGCGTGCTTTGACCTTGGCTAGAAGGGTTTGGATATTTTCAAGACAGCAAAGTTCAAAAAGTTCCTGTGAGCTGTGCCCATGAGGACAACCCCTCCTCCAGGAACCTCTTCCTGCCCTCCAGGACACCAGTGGATTAAAAGAAATATTTTGTGGTAGAAGATTAATTCTTGCTGTTTATTTTCTTAAGCAATTTTATGAACTTTTAAAAATTATATTTTAGCTCTTCTCTCCCATGAGAGCTCTGAACACTTGGAAGGTATTGGAGATTTAAGATAATTATAATAGAATATCTTTGACCTTGGATTAAAAATTTGCCAAGGTGACAGAGAAGCACATGAATCACTTACAGCTCATACACAAGATGCAAAGACTGCAGTTGGTTAAAATTTTAAGAATCCAGGACCAAACAAGCATGCCAATAATCACAGCCAGATCCACAGCTCTGTGTCAGCTGCTCTTTTCAGTATACTTTGATTTTTAAAAAAACAACCAAAGATGTGCAAGCTCAGGATCACTGAACACTCCTTCTGCGGGTATCCAGAATTTTCAGGCATCCAAGGATACTTGAGAAGCCTTCACTTGCAGGATTCAAAGCAAGGCATCACAGATGAGAGGGAACAGAGGGGCAGGGTAAGGTCCTGCTTTGTCAGAAGAAAATTCTTGGGGTATTTTTCGAGAGCTTTTAATTTCTTTAGAGCAATTGTCATTCCCATTTGACAGGGCTGCAACACAATCAGTGCCTGTAGGAGCAGAAGGAAGAAATTATGTGGGATCTCAGTTCCTCATATAAAGGGAACAAAGCACAGAGACAGACAACTTGGTGCCATCATTGTGGTGACAATGACAAAACAGTGTCTTTTTCTGAGCTGATTTTACAAGATAATATAAAGCTTTCAAAACAAAGCATTGTAAGTGCTCCTGAAATACAAACTGAAATGGTTTATAACCTCTCCAGCCCTGCAAAGTGATTCTTGCTATTTAAAATACAGCTGTGCTTAATGTTGCATATTTTCAGATAATGAATTGTGATTTGCTTTAAGTGGATGCTGCGTTTTCTCCCCTTTTGTTCCGCAGAGGACAATTTTGGAATTTATTAAGTTTTTATTCAGGGTCTGATAGGAATATTTGTACAGCATTCCAAAGGGTGCTTGGTCAGCTCTGAAGAGACCCAACCCAGGCCGTTTTTAATGGGATTTTAGAGGTGACATTAACAACAGGCTCGGGGCAACAAAGCACAAAGAGTTGCTGGGATAAAATGTGCTTTCTTCAGGTTTGATTAATGTGTTTAGGCTCCATGAGTCCTCCCGCAGCAGAAACTCTTCCCAACGCACTCCTGTGCCTGGAGTGACTGAGGAAAAGCATCCTCACAGCATTTGGGGAAGGTTTTCCTGACCCCTGGGCTGTGCACGTCCATCACCCTCTGCTTTCCGCTCTGCTGCCACTACAAAGAGCCACTTGCCAGCACCTCAGGGCATTTGGGGTCCTTCTCAAAGGGCACTTGGCGCAAGGCTGCTCTTGAAGGGCAGGTGTGCCCAAATTTCTACCGAATTTCTTCTGGATTTGGGGTGGCAAGGAAGTCTGGAGTTCTCTAATCCAGCCTGTTCAAAGCAGGATGAACTTGAAATTTGCACGCTTGGTAGCTCCCAGTCAGAACCAGTTAAATCTGGAGTATCTTCAAGGTTCTCCTAGCATGTGTTGTAGTGTTTGGTCACTGCCATGGTGATGTCAAAAGCCCCTCGTGCAACATTTCCTCAGAATTTAACTCCTCTGAGTAGGAAATGGGCCTTGCTTGGGCATTTTCCTTCACTTTGAGCAACCTGTAGAAGCATCAATAAGGCTGCAAAGCAGAGAAAACACCAACCACTTTTATTATTAAAACTCTTCTGAAAATATTAAGAAAAGCAATTAGGTAAAACAGACTACAACAGAAGGATTTAAATGCAAATCTTGCCTTGCTGCTCTTCCCTTTCAGAAGAGCAAGTCCTTGATTCCTGGTTTGGATTCAGCCAATTCACACATCACATTGATGCTCATTTTTGGGGGTAACTGAAGAAATGCCAAGAGACTTTGCCTTGGAAATCAACACAGTCAGAAGGACTTCCCTATTAATAAAAATATTTGAGGAGCATTTGAGAGAATGTGTTCATTTTATAAGAAAACTGCAAACCTGGTGTTGGAAAAAGATCTGCATCTCTTAATTTTTAATGTTCTGACTCTGTTTGCACTAGAACATGGTTGAAAACAAAAAGGTGAGAATAAATTAATGCTACCTCTGACCATTTAGTTCTGTATTTAGGAAGAAAACCCATTTTCGTACTTACAGTATTTTGTCTGTCTGCAGAAATACGTGAATGCCTTCTGTCCTGATAGATTTCAGGGATGAGTTTTATGATGGCTTCTGGGTTTACAGCAGAATTTTTAAAGATAGCCCTGGATGAACATGTGTATTTATTATGAATGGTTCTCCTGCAGTTGCTCATCCTCACCTTTAGCAGATTTGTCTGAAGTTGCTGTAGGGAATATCTCTTACAGAACTGCCTGTAACTTTAAAAACATTAATCATGGCAACAGCTCTTGAAGCCAGAAGGGAGTTTTTTCTCTCTTGGTTTCAAGACAGGATTGAAGCTGGTTCTCAGTAACCTGCCAGGTGCTTTACAGGAAGACAGGGATTGAGAAGTGAATTAAAAGCAGGATTCCCATGTCCTGGGTTAACATCCTGATGACAAGAACATTTTCCTCTGTGTATCAGACAGGAGAAGTCTCTGCCCTCTTGCGTGTCCATGTGCACTGAAGATGGATAAGGATTAGAGGTTTCTGCTTTGGGGCACAGTGCTATCAGTCACATATGGTAGGAAATAAAATCTTGTGCTCATTAAAGAACTCGTGGCGTATTCCGGTTGTTTTTTACAGGAGAGTTCTTCCCTGCAATCTGCAAATTCAAATTTGGGTCTCTGTGCATTAAGTAGCCTATACATATTCATCCTCACATCCTGTCTGTGTCTTCTGCTGGGCCATGTGTGTTTAACTTACACGGCAGCTATGAATCACCTTTTTTTTTTCAGTTAAATAACAGTGAAATTCTCATTAGCCCATAGGTTATAAGGTTTAAAAATGTCAAAAAAGCAGGATGGAGCAGGTAATTGATTAACCTGAGGTGGTGCAAAGCTTCACCCTCAAACACTCCATGTTTAGTGGGTTTAAAGGTGTATTGAGTTGTCTAGTGACTCAGGACTGAATTAAACCCAAAATTTCCTTCGGAGTTAATTGTCACTTATTCAGAAGTTTTTCCTTTAGAGAAGAATATTATTTGAAAATTAACTACAAATCCACTAAATATGTTGGCTGTATAACCATTGCAGCCAATCTGATATAAATGTTTTAAATAAGCAAACAATCCAATGGTTTTTTGCTCATCAGTTCATCTACCCAGGCAATAAATATCAAATCTGTAGCCTAGAAAGAAGAATTTTATGTAAAAATCAACTTCATTGCAGATAGGCGTAAATGAAAGGAACAGTAACACATGTTTTTAGAACCCACTCAGAGTTTACTAACATATGTTAGGCAGGGAATATGGACATATGTTATGTCAGGCAAGAGGAGAGTTTTGGAGGGAAACCAAAATCCTTGGAGATAAGGGTTCCACTCCCTGTTGTGAGCTGAATTCCTGAAGGGAAGGATGGGAAGAGCACCAGAACCACTGCCTGAGGCCTCCTGTGGTGTCTCAGAAATTGGGCAAAATGACAAGGAGACCAAAACAGCTGAAAACACCAATTCACTACTAGGCTGAAATACTTTAATCTGCTCAAAGGGATGGACTGTCGTTTTTTACCAGTACTGGAGAATTGCCAAAACTAACAGAAATTTATCAGGAATAACATGAAGTCTGTTGGGTAATCTTTCACACAGTTGCAAAACCTCATAACAGCACTACTGGTGTTGATCTAAGTAAAAGCTGGTGCTGCTCTGATGATCTTTAATAAACTCTGTTACACGTATTTTGTGCAGATAAAACTTGAGTTCTCTGATTTTGTCATTTATGACCAAGAATCCAGACCCTTCTGGGCTTGCACAGGAAAGAGATGCAGGAGAAGACCTGAAAATCACAATGGGTGTGAAAATTATCCTAGAAATACCAGTAATGCTCACATTGTGGAAATGGGAACAAACACAGTCAAACAAGAAATGTGTTAGTGTAAAAGCACACAAACACAGCAGCCTTCTTTTCTTTTCAAAGAGCACCTTTGTAGATGCAATTTTTGCAGCTAGAAAAAGGCAAAGGGAGGATTCCCTGGTTATCTAGTTCTGACATTCATTCTGTGTCTGTATTTTGAAATTAGAGAATCAGACCTTGCTTTTCTTCTCGCAGGAGCTCTACCTCGTTCCTGGCCTTGGTTGGACAGCGCTCTCTAAAAGAGTTCATTCTTCTTCTTCCTCCCTCTACCATGAGTAATGCTCCTGCCTTCTGTACATGTGGTTCAAAAAACTCAACTTTCTTCTGGATTTAATTATCAGTCTCATTAATACAATGTTCTGTCCTCAAAACATAAATGTGGGTAAATTTTGCAACAACTCTTTGAGGTGAGCACAAGCTCCCTTAATTGCTGGGCTTATTCTGGTGAGAAACTGAAACACAGGAAGATGAATCTACTAAATGTATCTACTAACTGTGCATCCTCATTTTAGGACTTGTAATAAAAAGGAGACCAGAATAAAAGTCATGGTCTCACCTGACCTTAAACTTTATAGAATCATAGAAACATTAAAGTCATAACCCTCAGTTCATCAAGTCTAATCATCAACCCAGCACCACCACCAGGTTTACCACTAAAATACGTCCTCAGCTGCTTCATCCACACATTTTTTGAACACTTCCATGGATGGTGACTCCACCACTGCCCTGGGCAGCCCGTTCAGTGCTTGGCAACCCTTTCTGGGAAGAAATTTTCCCTAATATCAAATCTAAGCCTCCCCTGGCGCAACTTCAGGGCGTTTCTTCTCATTCTGCCACTTGTTTCCTGTGAGAAGAGACTGAAACCCAGCTGTCTACAACCTTCTTGCAGGTAGTTGTAGAGGGTGAGTATGTCCTCCTTGAGCCTCCTTTTCTCCAGGCTGAGTCCCACCCCAGCTGCTCCTGGTGCTCCAGACCCTTTCCCAGCTCTGTTGCCCTAAATGTCTTTCTTGTAGTGAAAGGAAAAGACTGGGGCTGGTCATTAAATCCTACCTGGATACCTTTATATGGAAAATATATTTCAGACAGATGCAAAAATTGTTTTTGAGGTAGCATGATACAGCCCAGCTCCACTCTGGACTGGGTAGGGTAGCAAGGTGAGGTTCAGCTTCTTTTCCCAGGAAACAAGTGAGAGGACAAGAGGAAATGGCCCCAAGCTGTGCCAGGAGAGGTTCAGGTTGGGCATCATGAGGAAGTCCTTCATGGAAAGGGTGGTCAGGCATTGGAAGTGGGTGGTCAGGCATTGGAAGTGGCTGCCCAGGGAGGTTTGGAGTCCCCATCCCTGGAGCTGTCTAAGGAAGGCCTGGACGTGGCACTCAGTGCTCTGGGCTGGGTGACAAGGTAGGGATCAGGCACAGGATGGACTTGATGTCTTGAAGAGCTTTTCCAACCTAAATGATTCTGTGATGCTGTGTAGAAAGAACCAAGTCTGCACCTGGCTGCCATGCCCCGTGATTCCAAGGACCCTGTTGGTCTGGTAGCTGTAGAAGGAGATGTTTCTCATTTCATTCCTCTGAAGGTGCTGTGGGCTTGGAGGAACCCGGAGTTGCAGCTCAAAAGCAGCAGGTG
The DNA here is from genome assembly GCA_013398115.1 of Falcunculus frontatus. Taxonomy (NCBI): domain Eukaryota; kingdom Metazoa; phylum Chordata; class Aves; order Passeriformes; genus Falcunculus; species Falcunculus frontatus. Next base: position 40,531 of record VZRV01006385.1, on the reverse strand, counting down.
GGGGATGCCAGGTGGCACCTGAGCAGATAAAAAAGGTTCAAGGAGTGGATGGCAGCAATCCCTGCGATTTATTCCTGACTCCCAGCCTGATGCCTGCTGTGAACAGAGACGTAAATGGAGTCTCTGAGCAGGAGCTGTTCCCTCTCTGCCCCGGTGCACGCTGACCTGTGCTGCTGCTGCCCTGCCTCCAGCTGCGGGCAATGAAACCCGGCCAAAGCAAATCACACACACAAATGTACCTGCCCGAGGCTGTACCAAGGGAAATTTAAATCCTGCTCAACTCACCCAGGAGACACGGAATTCTGAAGCATGAATATTCAATATTATCTTTATTTTAATGCTCAGCAGAAAGTACCCTGAACATTTTGAGGGCAATGCAGGCATATTTTGTTCCATCTCTAGTCCAAAGAACTTAGCTGATAGCTGAGGTTAATTTAAAAATGCGGATTGAAGTAATTGTTTAGCCTTTGATTCAATACTGATTAGGCAATGCTAGGCTTAAATTGAGATGTGTTCTGAAGAGTCACAAACAGAACACAATACAATTATTAGAGTAACCTTTTCTTCTAATTCAATCTCAGCTTGAAGACCCCAAATGAATGGGGTGAAAGATTTAAATAGTGCACTGAGTTTGTGTGGTAAGGTTTTGGTAGAGGAGAAGCAGCAACTACACCAACTGACCTTCTCAGTGCAGAGCATGCTTTCCTTGCCTTGAATAATTTGAATGACTTTCCTGGGTGTTAAAATATGAATTCGTGACTGGATGTAGCATTCCAGTCATGGCAATGTGTTTCTCAAAGGTGATAGCAACTCTTTGCTGTTAGTCAGTATAGGTTGTTACCAGTATATCTTTACACCTGTGCTTTCTTCTGTACATATGCCTCCACCTTAATCACAAGGGAGGCCTAAAACCAGAAATCTGTGGGTACCACAGGTTGTTTATCTGGTTTTTGCTGACAGACAGACCTGTTAATTACCTGCTCCTCTTGAGGCTGGTGTGTGAAGAACAACTGGCTTTCCATTTTCTTCCAGTGCAAAATGGAATGTCTTTAACATCTACTGTATTATCTTGCTCCTGAATTACACTCTGCTGAGCAAGAATGCTGCAGCTTGATGGGGAGTGTGGGTGCATTGAGGAGAGACAGGAGTGGACATGGGATGAGGGCGGAGGCACACACTGCTGGGACTCCTGCAGAAGGGTAAAGGTGGGGCTCGGTGACCCTGTGGAGATGCTCCAGTTGTTGGGCAGCTGAGGGAAGAAGGCAGGAAAGATTGGATTCAAGGCCAGGTTGGATGGGCCTTGGAGCAACCTGATCTAGTGGAAGGTGTCCCTGCCCACGGCAGGAGTTGGAACGAGGTGAGCTTTAATGTCCTTTTGAATGCAAACCATTCTAGGATTCTATGATTCCTCTCTTGATGTCTGTGAGGGTGAAGAGATGATTTATGAAGCTGGAAGTGAAGAGAGTGCCAGCCTGTGCCTGTCCTGCATTGTCACACCTGCCCTGGGGTTGGTGTTGTCCACCTGAACATCCAGCTGGCTCACTGCAGACTCAAGCCAAAGAGTGAATCAACACCTAAACACTGCAAAGGATTAGAGAGCTCAGCCTCAGCTCTGTGAATTCAAACCCTCACCTGGCAGTGAAGGTGCAACTTCATCTCTAATACGGTGGCACTGGACACCCCTACCCACAGCAGTTTCCACAACTGTTTTTGGAGGTCAAGTGGCACTCTAGGTAGAGCAACCAGCACCTTTCTCAAGGCTACAGAAGTCCAACCTAAACCCAAATAAATGCCTTGAGAGCCCAGTGAAAGAAAGCAACACCTGCATAGCTGGAATGACGGTGGTGTCCAGGCTACACATGATTCATTGCAGGATCAGAAATCCTGCTCCTGAGGTAACCTTAAACCCATTGAGAGGTGACATGGGACTTCAGTAAGGCCTCTAAGAGAGGTGTGATAAAGATCCACCAGCAAAGTGCCTTTCTCAAATGGTCTTGCCAGCTTGTAACAGAGCTCAGAGGTCTGAAGGACACCCTGGAGCCCAGGTTCCTCCTTTACAAGGGGCCACCCTGCTTCTAAGTCTGGATCATGTTCTTCCACCAGCAAAACAAACAGATAATTTATTTGTACAAACCTTGTACAATCATCCAAGTTTCCCCATTTAATAGCAGAGTTTACTGGGGAAAAGATATTTCTTAGTTTTAGAAACCTTAATTCAGGGTCAGGGAGGAAACTCTTACCTAAACACAAAGTTTTAAGAGCAAATCTGCCATTTTATGTTTGTGTCTCTGTTCCTATAATTTTAAAAAAAAAGTATAATGACCCACTAAACAAATTATTCTTGGTGCTGACTGAAACAATTAACAATTATTATTTATAACATAAAAAGTCTAGAGTGAATTATGTTTAGTTTTCTCTTCAGCTCTGTCCCCGACATTTGCATTTCACTGCTCTACTGGTATGTTTTGGCGCCTACTTTATTTTTGTCAGCAAAATCAGTTATTTCTGACATTATTTCAGTGCCTTCAGGGCAGAATGCTGGAACTAAACACGTTTAGTTTTCCAAGCCCATATTGAGTTTCTTTGCTGTTATCCAGAGGAGTTATGGAAGCAGGGCCAGCGGAAGGAACGCTCTGGTAGGGTTCACTTTGAGCTGAAAGCTATTTCATGCTGTGTATCCACAATTACCTCCATATTTATAGATTTCTGTGTGTCCAAAAATGGAGATCTGAACATGTACTCTTGCTTCTTTCAAGAGCGAACAGTTTTTGTATTAACCAGAGACGCCATGGCCAAGTTTCTTTCCAGCAGTCCCTAAAAAAAAAAAAAAAAAAAGATCTCTTCAGCCAGGTTTCTTGTGTCTGCACCACAGACCTTTCTCAGCTGCTTGTAGGCCTTCAAGGCTTTTTTTCAGGTGGAGAAGATCAGTTAATCTCTGGAGTCATTCGCAGCATGGTGAAGGGACAGACACACTGAGCAAAGCTCTGACAGAACTACTGCTTGTGGCATGAGTTTGTCATCTTACATCTCCAGTGCACGTCCTTGATTCCAGTCCATGGGTGTCTCTGCTAACTGAAACCTTCCTCAGAAAATGATCTGCAGCCTGAGATTTCCAAGACTGTCCCAGTTCAAGGTTTCATTTCTGCTTGACCCTCCCATCTTTGTTTTCCTCTTCAGGAGTAATCCAAACTTGTTAATTCCTTTTGGATACAGAAAAGGCACAAGCCCTATTATTATTATTTTCCAGGATAAGGCTTAACTTACCTGGAAAACACCAGGTATCAACAACCTCGTTACACCTTGCAAGCGTCAGGTGAACTGCAGATTTTGGTTTATATGGCTCTGTTTGTTTAGTCTCGTCCATCCTTGAGATGAGTCACTCTTAATGGTAAATATAAATACAATGGCAATCTTGAAGCTGCCTTTCCTTTGCAGTTCCCTGATTTGTGCAGCAATAATTTGAGCAAATCAAGAAGATGGGGCTGAAAATAGGTGCAGCGTTGATGTCAGCTGAAAAGTCTTTATCCCTCATTTGAAGGTGTTGATAGGAGGAGATATTGAACTCCCTCAACTTTCCTTAACCCCACGGAGAATCGATGGAACTTTGCTCGCACCCGGGCAGGCAGCATTGATTCCAGCTCGTTCACACTCGGATGTTTGTGGGAGGAGTGGGAAGAGTCAGGGTGGAAGGGCTGGTGGGTTGATTTCTCCCCTGACCTCCAGAGCATTTTTCACTCCAGATGAATTTGCCAATTACCACTTGGATATCTTGTAATGTTTTCTCTCTGCTCGAGGCAATCAGTGGACAGAACAGGGAGAACTACTCCGAGCAGAGCATTTATCTCGATAACACTCAGTGTGCCAGCACTCCATTTATGAAAAATGTCTTTCCAATTACTTTAATCTGTTTTAGCTTGTTTCAACAAAGAAAGGAAAGTTAATGTTTATGATATTGCAGATGGCCGTGTACAACACATATATTTCTGATTCTTGAGTATTTTGTATATATTCAGGGAATCTTGAACGCTGGAATTGAGGACATTTGACAATTATGTAGATCAGTATATAACATTTTATCTGGACAAGTTTCCCTCATATTCTGATGACAGTCAAACTATTTCAATAATTTAGTTTAGACTGTCCTTATGTTGGTTGATATTCATGTAACAGAGCTCTTCATCTCACATCAGTAGTGTGTATTTTCCAAATGTTATTTCTCTGAGCAATGCCAAATGGAATAGTTTGTTCTTTTCCCTTTATCTCTGTGAAGTTTATGCATCCTGGCTTTCCTATTTGGAATGATGGATCCCAGCACTGTTGAACTGACTGCAATCTTGATTTCCTTATCCCTCAGTCCCATGTGTTGGGCCTTTTACCAAAGTTGTGCCTCTTGTGGTGGATAGCTCTGATATTGGGCAATTAATCTGTGATCTCAGAATATTGTAAAATAGGTAGCAATATATTTCCCTGGAACATGACTTTTTAGGAGTTAAGAAACTTACAAGACCTGAGGTCCATTCCCACACAAGTATTTTGTATTATTTAAGTAGTAAATTCTTATTAAGTTAGTAAATATTAATAATTAGCATTACAAATTGCAGTAAAAATATAACTGTCACTAATAATACAATACTCTCAATTATAAAATAATATTAATATATTGACATTAAAAGATAGTATATTATTAGTAATTGGATTAGTAAGGAAGTATTGATTCATAAATACAGAGATAAGTTAGGTGAGGATTGCTGTAGTAACTCATCTTTCTGATCTGTGGGCTGTGATTCATGTCATCAAACTCTTCATGTCTCTGATGTGTTTGGATGTGTCTGAGCTTGGATTGTCATTACACAGTGGAGAGAAATGGGCACTTCCAGGACATAATTCACTTCTGCCCACGGAAGGATTTACCAGTATAAGATTAAGTCTTTCCCAATGGTGAGAAAGTCCATATCTAAGGCTCAAATCCTGACATTTTCAGCTAGGACTAATCAAGCCTATGACAGTCTCCTGGAAGTCACAAACCAAATAAATTTCATACTGTCTGTCTGTACAATAACTCTACAAAACGCTTTCCACGTGGAAGCTTTTCCAAGCATTTCAATAGATGATCTGTTCCCTGTGATTGATGTTAGTCATAAACTACATGAACATGCTCAGAATTGCTTAATGCAAATCAACTCCTAAACTGTTTTCACAGGATGATTTTGTCTATTCCTTGGCGGAGAAACTGTGCATTAAGCCTGAGAAGGGCAGGGTTTAACTCACTGTTGTCAAGCAATAACTTTCCAGAATGCTGCAAATAGTTGAAATCAGTCTCATTTATCACCATGTTGTCAAAGCACATGAGATAGTGGGGCTTTGATTCTGTGTTCATGTTCATGCTTGGAAGAGGGAAGCAATTGATTATACATTAATGAAAACATTAATCCCTCTCGGCAGGTTCTTATCAGCCAAATGCTGCCTCAGTTCATCTGGAAAGACAAACCACGCCACACTGAGGTCTTGCAAGTCCATTTGTATTAAACCCATGGTTTCCTGGAAATTACAGAAAATTAATCCAATGGGAAGTGCAGCTAGACCACCCCTGCATAGTTATTTGAATTTGCCTATGTGCCAGTGCTAGTCCTCATGAGCTGAATAAGCAAAATGAGAAGAATTTGTCCTCCAAGGGTATTAAGGAGGAGGTATAGCACTGTCTCTCCATAAATCTGCACTTATCAATGTGGTTTGCCGTAACGACCTGGCTTTCCAGGAATATGAAGTTCAAAATGTTCCAAGAAGCACAAAAATTCCCCAAAGCATAAAGTCATGTAGCTTCATTTCCCACAGGACTCACCACAGGGGGTATGGAAATGCAATGGCTTCAGCTTGGAACGAAATGTGTGTCCTGCAAGCAACAGGCAAAAATGCATCAGGAGCCCCCGCACATCACGTGTGAAGCTGAAGATGCATCCAAATTTCTCCATTTCATAAATACACAATTCTGACATGAGGTAGGAAAAATCTTCCTTCATTTCTAGCCTAATCCTTTTGTTGGCTTGAAGAAAAATGTATCTATTGTGTAGATTCTTTGCTGTCACACATCAAAGTTCCTGTGTGGAGTAAAATATTAACTCCGGAGCAGTGACTGCATCAACTTTGAATATACTCATTTTTTGTTGGTGGTATATCTTTATCAGATGGAAATTTTATGCCTTTCTGTAGGTTTTTGTGGTCTGCCGAACATAAAAAGAAGAAAATATCACATCCTTCCCTTTGAGGGTGGTGAGGCCCTGGCATAAATTGCCCAGAGAAATTGTGGATTGCACATCCTTTAGAAGTGTCCAAAGCCAGGTTGGACTGGTTTTGGAGCAACCTGGGAGAGTGGAAGATGTCCCTGCCCATGGCAGAGGGCTTTAACACCCCTCCCAACCCAACCCATTCTATGATTCTATGAAAAAAAGAAAAACAAATCACAATCACATCTCTTGGGCTGAATCTTGAGAAACTCTGGCAAAAAAACCCCACTCAAACTCTGTGCTAAATTAGTTTCTCTGACACAGCAAAGGAGAAGTCTGACTGATGTAGAAAAGGGAAAGGAACCTAAATATACAAGGTTTGGTGATAACGTTTGCATAATGAAGATATGTATCAGAGGGCAAAGGTTTAAGACAGGAACATACTGTAAATAATTCAGCATTGACCTGGTGGCACCCTCTGTTATGTCTTCACTGTTGTGTCTCTGAGCACTGTAGGAGGAAAAGGTTGCCAAAGGCAATGAGACCTGACTATTCATTAAGTATTTTGATTTTCTATCCCTCGTTTAAACCTACAGCAGATCCACATTGTTGAATAATGCTGCAAACCTGGCCTTACAAGCATTTAGGATTCATTTTCAAGGTTCTTAAAATGCCATAAGTCTTTGACAGCCCATCAAACCAGATGTGTTTGGTTTCTTTCCCTGAATAGAATGTAAGTGGGATAACCTTTTCTTAATCGTTAAAAGAAAAAACAATAAAAATAAATGAGGCAGTTTTAATAAGCAGTTTCACATTCTTCTCTGAATTATTTGCTCTTGATATGCATTACTTGATAACCTGCTACACCCTAAATGGTAGCTGCATTTGGAGAGAGTAGGAAAAAACACTTCCTCTCCTCCGGGGCTGCTGCCCCCATTCCTCTGGGTGCTGTGCTGGGGATGGTGTTGAGTCCACATTATCAAGCTGAGTGAATTTTGGGCTGAAAACCAACATCTTCAGCACCTTGGGTGTCTCAGTGCTGGGTGCAGTCCCCTGGGAGCTCAGATCTGTGAGGGCTGGAGGCTTTGATATATTCTCTACACATCCTTCCTGCTCTTCAGCTGGATCCCCGACACAAATATTTCAGTGAGGGAGAGCTGGGGCTTCTCCCTCCGTTTATTTCACAGATTCTTTGAACCTTTAGGTTGGGAAAGCCCTCTAAGGTCATTGAGTCCAACCATTACCTCACCATCACCATGTTCACCACTAAACCACGTTCCCAAGTGCCACATCCACATCCCTTGAACCCTTCCAGGGATGGTGATTCTACCACTTCCCTGTTCCTACCCTTCCAGGGAAGAATTCTGAGACCACTTCCTCAGGTTCTTGTCTGCTCCGGTATTTCTTCCTGTATATACTTAAGTGTGGTTTTGAAACTTCTCATTTTGGCTCCTCACTCTGTAAAAACAAGTTTTTGTTTTGTACCTTGTGAAGGGTGATTGATAGCAGCAGGGTCATATTTATTACTTCATTGCTACTTTTCATAAATCTTACAGGTGATATTAATGTAATAATGTATAAACAGGCAATGAATTGACTTTGACTGCAAAAAGAATAATTCTGAGATCATATCCAAAAATAGCTATGTTTTTAGAGCAAGCTCATAACAACCATATTTCCCTTTTAGCATGATGCATAATCCCATTATATTAAACAAATTACAAAAATAATCATAAAAATAGAAGGTAGAAGGCATAATTATTGACTCCGTTTGGCCTGGAGGAATAAAACTCTGTTTCAGCCAAACAAGATAGCATCAAATTTTTATTCCTTGCATTTCATTACTTATGACTCATCTCTGGCCAATCCAATTATCATTCTAAATACTGCAACTGTTTTCAAAACTTATTTCACATCACTCTAGACAACTTCCCCCGTACTATTTACTGAAATCAAACAAGTAGTCAATTAAAACAAGATGTGCTAGGAATGAGTTGAGAAAGTTAGGATTGAGAACTGTCCAGAAGGAAAAAAAATGGCAAAGCTAAAATAAAGGAGAAAGTCCTGGAATCTGACTTAAAAAACAGGTGAAAGCGACAGAATGTACTCTTCCTGCACAGAAGGCTTTGTTCCTTTTTAGGAAGAAGGAAATGAAAACGTCATAGACCGAAAATGAATTCAGTAGCAAGTCATAAGATTTGAAGCTTTGGACAATTGTTGAAAACCTACTATTTTAGCTTGGTTTGAGGTATTTTGTAGCAGCTGTAAAGCTACAGCTCTAAAGCTGTCTTTGCAATTTTGGAAGTCTTTCCCTCGCTCAGTGGAGGTGGTGGCACATGGAAGCAGGAGCTTCGGCAGCAGCACTCCTGAACTTTTCATCTCAGTCAATGTCCTAATCTTCCACTTCTTGCAGATCTTTAGGACTCATGCAAACGTTTTCCAGCAGTTTGGGTAGGAAGGGAAGGACATTTGGGCTGCCATTAAGCAAATCTCAGCTTCTCCAAATTCTCTGTGCCAGAATTCTGAGAGAGAAAGCTGCAACTCATGGCAGCACTACTCTGCTTTCTGCTGCTCAAAGCACTTTCCTAAAGAAACCTGTCAGCAAGTCCTTCAAAGATGAATATACCAGCTGCAGGATTACAATTTAGTTACTTCTGTCTTATCTATTTGGGTTTTCTTTGCTTTTCCCCCTCCTATTTGTTTTTTACCCAACTCAGAGTTCAATGGATAAAATATTTTCTTTTTGTCTGTATGAAGAATTAATGGGTTTTATTTCAGCTTCTGTCCCAAGGTAGAAAACTCTCAGCAGCTGTTTCCCAGAGTAAAAGCCCAGAGCAGTTAGCCGCAATTAATATATGTTAACCAAAAAAAAAAGAATTTGTTGATTGCACAGGAAACAAGTTTCTGGTTCAATGATGTGCATCCTACAAATCCAGTGAAGGGTTGAAGTACTCGAAAGGAGCAGCATCTTCATGTAACAACAGCACAGAGCCTCTGGTGATAACATAATTGAAGCTGTTGTTTAGTCCCAAAATCTCCAAGGAACCTTTGCAAATTGTGAATAGAAAGTTTTTATTTGGATGCAGTTCTGAAGCCTTTTGAGGGGGGATGCAGAGGTGCTTGAGCCAGGTCCAGGCTTTCCCAGAACGCAGGCAGGATTATACCTGGACTTGTTTTTCCATCTTCTTTTATCCATCAGACTTTTTTCTTTCCTCAGAATAAGCTCTGCAGGATGTGGATTTACAGCTCCTCAGATCCCTTTGTGCTTCTTTGGATCCCTTTACAGCTGGTGTAGTCCTGAGGAAAACTCAAACGAAATTTGTCTGAATCCTTCAGAGCCTGGTAACCAAATTACAACCCACTTTTTAAAATTAAAAACTATGTATGAGACAGATATTGCAAGTAACTACCAGGTGAAAAATTCATACTTAATTGCTTTGTAGAAACTAATTTCTCTGGCTCCATCCTACCTCATGATACTTATTTGAAACAGTATTTTGTGCAGCTACTGAGAATTGAAATCACTCCATGACATTTGCACCCTTGCTGTGAAATGGAAAACATTTTAAATGCATTGTAAATAGGAGAAAAACCCTTATAGGTTCCCACTCTGACACACTGTGAGTTTTATAATAATTAATTAACTAGATGAGGTCATAAATGCAACAGTAATTGTGCCAAATGTGACAATGGCTCTGATTTCCCCTGGTTGTATTACCTGATTAACATTGATTTACTATCCTGGCCCCTGTTGGATTAAATAAAGTTCTCACTAACACTTCATATTCCAAGTAATTGCATTAAGCCCCCTACTCAAAAAAAAAAAAAGGAAATAAAAAGAAGAAAAAAATTGCCACGAGTCAAGTCTTTTATTCATTTCCCTGAAAAGTTACAATCCAAGATTCTCATAAAACCAAATGACATTTTGAAAGAAAATGTAAAATCTCATTGAAATCTTTTCCAGGGAGCTTCTTTTGATAGCTCTGAATGCTACCTCACACTGACTCTGTGCTCCATTTGGCACCACAAAGAAATTAAATGTATTATTTACTCAAATTGTACAAGACAGTACTTCTGCAGAAAGAGCTGCAAAAGGATAAACAGCAAATTTAACAGCACAAAACTGGCAAAGAGTGAAATCCGATTCTTACTCAAAGAGATGGCCTTCTAAATGGCACAAATCACCGTGGAAGGAAAGTTGAAGAAAACAAGGACAGATTTAAAGTTCTTGTTTTTTAAAAAATTATTATTTTCCCTGCGGTTCAAATGCTGTAGAAGCCAGAAGCTTCTTGGGAAGGTCCCTAAACATTAATAAACACATTTTCAGTGATAACAGCTGTAAGTGCTTTCATTTGGCGATGATCACAGGTAATGAATTCCCTCTGAGAATGGAGTTTAAATAAGATCAAAGAGGAAAACTCTGCAGGGGAGGGGTGTGACACAGCAAGGCTGGTGTTAGTCCTCAGCTCCCGGTGCTCCTCTTTGCCTGTTAATTCTTGAAAACTTGGAACTAACAAGTGGGTGGTTGGTAGGAGGAAGCGTGGTGTAAATCTCCTCCACATTTGCACCGATTCTGTCTTGCTCAGAGTCTGTGATCAGAGTAAATCCCTCACCCTCCTGCGGTGCAGAGCTGGGACCCTGTTAGCTCATTTCTCCTGAAATTCTCTGCTTTTCTCGTGAAAGCTCCTCTATTTTTTCAAAATATCCTTGTTGTATTGTGAGTTCTCAGAACCCCTCTAAAGAACAGACCCCCAGTGAAAAACAAACAAGCTGTTCTTTTGCTAATTAATATCTTAAAAGTTTAAAGTTTGCTCTTCCTGACCAGGGCACTAACAGGTTATTGCATGCTCTTGCCTCTGAAACGAGAAAGAAACATCTCAGCTTCCAATATATTTGTGGGTGTTTATTTAAATCAAATTAAAAACAAAGGCTTTATGATGTGATGGATAGCAAACAGGCTATGGTCTACTGATTTTTTTTTTTTCCAATTTTAATAAGGAAAGATTAAATCCTGTAGGTCAGAAAAGAATGAGTAATATCCTTCCCTCTATGGCACTCTGTATTATCTGAATGCATTTTCTTCCTGGGAACATGCTAATCTACTTTTAATTAATTTTTTTCCCCCAGAAACATGGATATTTTGAAAGAAATCTGTGCCCAAAGTCTTTAAGTTTGGGTGACTCATGTTAGCTACGAAAATATCTGTACTTTATGGTGGCTTTATGAACCAATAATCTCTGTTTAGCATTCAAATTTAACTCATACACTTGCTCGGCTGAGGGCCTTTCTGACTGACACTAAGTTAAAAATCAAATCTCCATAATGCTTAAACACCTATATTAAGAAGCTTAGCTGAAGTTTATATAACCTTTAGATTGCTTCAGTGTCTTAAAAATCTGTTTAAAGGAAGCCTTTTGGATTATCTCTTGATTATAATATATTTAGGGAAATTTTCTTGCTGTTTTTCTTTTCGCTCAACATTTTAAAGCTACAGATAAAGGCAGAGTATTATTTTTTTATATCCTGCTTTAAAACAAGCAGAGGGCAGTTGGTGAACTCTCTAAAACTCTTGGAGAGAAGCAGAATGCAAAATGTTATGGTCATTTTCCTTAACTACTGAGTGGGATAAAACACTACCTTCACATTTTCTGTGGCTATTTATGGCAACAAGTGGTAGAGCATTCAAATTTTTTTGACTTTTGGCTTCAGTGGAGATCAGCCACTGTAATGGCAGCAGATAATAATTAGGGAAAGGTCGATGGGCAGTTGATTGTCTCGATGAGTGCATGCAGAAAAGGGACTTGCACAGAAATTCTTCCCGCAGTTGCAGAAATGGCCATGTAACACAATTCTTTTTACGTACTTATTATATTTAGGGAGTGATTTGGGCACACTTTTAGATCATAACAATGAATCTTGCATGAGTGGGACTGGACACCCAGCTGTTAGTGAAACCTGAGCAAAGACCCCTAAACACAGATCCCAATGAAATGCAAGTGGGTTTTTAAGTGGATTTGAATTTTGAAGTGAATTTCATCCCAGTAAAATTCGGGTGGGTTTTCAGCAGACACAGAATGTGAGTGCCTGTGCAACAAACAGAATTATAGAATCACTGAGGTTGGAAAAGACCTCCAGGATCATCGAATCCAACCTTTAACCAATCCCCACCTTGTCAACTGAACCAGAGCACTGAGTGCCATGTCCAGGTGCTGAGAAGAATAACACTATTAACCTCATGATAATACAGCCAATTGATCTCCTTTTAGGAAGGTGGGGTAACACTGGGGGAAAAGAAAAAAAAAGTCTCTTTCTTAAATAATGGTGTAAAATACAAGTTACTGCACTTTTCTTTCTCAGTTTTGCGTTACTACTTAGGAACTCCACATAAATCTTCTAGGCAGCAAGGGCAACAAAGCATAAAGGCAATCAGGGTTTTTTAGGAGTCCTTAAAAATATTAACAAACTTGGGATGGGCAGTCCTAAGGCAGAGAAAGATTTTCCAGTGTGAAATAATTTTTACAACAACCAAAACATCTGAAATTAAGGTGGGTATCTGAACATCTGAAATTAAGGCTTGAGTCAAACCAAGTCTCATGCTGTGTAAAATGACCCCCACATGGCATATATTTATTTTATATTTATTGCAAAGCTTTTATGCTGCAAGAAACATTTTTTTTTTAATTTTGTTTTTCCTCTTCTTTTTTTCTTTAATTTTTGACCCCTTCCTTTGATTACACTTTTTTTTTCCCCCCTTCCTTTTTTTTAAAAAAAAAAATTATGATTTTTGTGTTAGGAGTAATGTCAGATTGCCCCATTCTATCACATAGGTTTGTCAGCATGGTCTAAACCACACCAAAACCTACCCCTGTAGCATTTAAAAATACCCATCGACATCATGTTGCTTCTCAAGACGTTGCAACTTAACACTGACAATTGAACTTTTTGTCCAGGTAGAGGTGTGCTTTTAAAGGAACAGGGATTCTTTATCTCCACGGGATGTTTTAATTCAGCATAAATTGAGTCTGATGTTATTATTTGGGGATCAGGTTGTTATTATTTGGGGATCAGAAATCCAGTGGTGAAGGCACGAAAAATTCTTCATCAGCAGGATTGTGTGAGTCATCACCCTGCAAGTGCTTCATCCATTCCCTTCACTGGAGGATTTTAATTGGCAAGATCCTCCCGTGCCTAATGACTGCAAATACTGGGTGTTATTTCTGTTTTCTCAGCCTCCCCAGCTAAACCTATCATCAAGGTCTTAATTACTTCCCATCCAAGCAATATCTGCCATTTATCAGCATGATTTAAAGCTTTCCTCCTTGAGCCCACCTGCTCATTTCTGCTGTTAAATAAACCCCTGAGGAGCAGGAATATGACAACTTGTGGCAAAGAAAGGGAGATGTTGGGGTTTTTTGGCTGCTGTACTAAAAAGTCACTGGGAAAAATGTAAACCAGCCCCTGGTAGCAGCATCTCAGTGTCCCCTGAGAATTGGAGTTTTCAGGGATTGCCACACATAGCCTCGAGTCTCTGACTTGGTGCATCTCAGTTTCTATTTATTTATTTTGCACACCCAGGTTGTTGAATCCCTCTCTGGAGTCCAACCTGCAGGTTACACATTTTCCAAGACTAAAGGTAGGTTTCCCGTTTCCAAAAGATACTAAATTCTGTCATATTCCCTAAAAAGTAAGCCCAGCCCCTGTCCTGAAAAACCATAACGACCTCCACCTAAGCTTGAGCAGATCATTGAAACAGAGGGATTCTGCAGATGGAGTTCCACTGAAGAGATTTAACCAGTGCAAGGATTAGATAAAATCACTTTAATTTTTATCTCTGATTTTTTGGACATGGGACGAGTCATCTGAGAAGCTCAACCTAATATTCCTCTTTGGGAACTAGAATTCATTTTTTTTTAGTAATAATCCCAGGGAAGCCCCATTTGTAAGACAGGAATCCCACTGTACCTGGTCAAAACAAGAAAAAGGAGGAGGCCCTGCCACCAGCAACACCAGGACTTTATCAACACCATCTTCTGCCATAAGAAAAAATTTGAAAAACCCAATCCCAATGACACTTAAGGAGTAGAAAATTATTTTGCTTTTACAAGGTAGTTCCATAAGCAAATAGAAGATTCTTCCAAACTATCAAATAAGCAGAGTGCTCTCATATTTTAATAATATCCAATTGCTTCTCATTCAAGCTGTGACATAATAGAGAAATTAATTAAACCAAATGTCACTGTAGTCGTATCTATAATGAATTTCAGTGCCCTAAACCACTCCAAAAATTGACACAAGAGCACAAGAAATTGTATTGAAAGGCTATGGCATTTACTAGGCACTTGATAAAGGGTAATGATATAAATCACACCAGCAGCTTTAGGTACTTGAAATAATAATTTATTTATACATTGCTTTACTGTCTGGGGACCCTGGCTGGGACTGTGCCCTGCTGGATACGCTGTGCAGAGACACCTCTCCCTCTCCCTCTCCCTCTCCCTCTCCCTCNTCTCCCTCTCCCTCTCCCTCTCCCTCTCCTCAATAACCTTATCATAATCTAAGGACTAACAACAAAAGAAATCTAGCCACAGTTGTGATGTAAGATTGATATCCCTTGATTTGGGTGTTTCCTGTGTTTTTACTTCTTTTTCTGGAGGGTGGTTAATTGCCCAGAGTAACCTAAGGGGTCAGTTACCCAGATTTGCCCTATTTAACATATTAAATATGGGTATTGAACATCATCCAGTCATCATCTCCCTTTCTGAAAGCAAACAGCTCTCTGCCAACTCCTCCCTGATGGATAATGGTGGAGAGAAACCAAGACACAGCCTGAGGCTGTGGTGAGGAGTCTCAGTGTCCTCTGCCCATGTCTGATCTGAGAAAGGTCCTTTTGGACAACCTTTTCGTTCAGCATCTCCAGCTGGCATCTACTTTTTGCTCTCCTGATGGAACAAAGCAAAATTAATTGGTCACATTCAGTATCTTCCCACTGAGCACATTGAAAATGCTAACAGAATCTGTTGTTTTGGCTAATCTGGCAAATCTATTGGAGGATCCTTGCTCTTCTTGCCCTTTCCTGTCTAATTGTTAATTCACTCCTTTGTGTTTATCACCTCTGCAAGGCAGATTTTGGAGAGCAGGGGCTCCTCCTGTGTCTGGGGGGTTGTTTGGTACAATGCACCTCAGTAGGTTGGTTGCGTCCCTTCCTGCACTACTCAGCAATTCCTGATACCAATATAATTTCAAAAGATTTGATGTTTTCTTCGTAATGAACAAATAACGTGGAGCAACCTTAGTACAGCCTTTCACAGCCCTCCTGGTTTATACCCACTTGTTTACAGCTCTACAAACCAGCTAAACTCCATCTGCCTGCTTTAAAAGGCATAAAAATGATGTATAAAAATACCTAAGCACCCTACACAAATTACCATAACTGAAGCACATATGGCAATTGTAAAAACAGAAATGTAAAAAGTTCAAGGCAGACAACTCAGGAAAAAAACTACAAAAAATATTTAGAGTTTTTTTGGAAAAAGTTCTTAAAAAATGTAGTTGGTCACCTTGAGACAAACTGTAATGAAAATTTAGTTTCTTGCTTAGCGTAAGATAAAAAAGTCCTTTAACCTTATAACTCATCCTGATTAAAATAACCTTCAATTAAATCTCATCGGTTAGTACAGAACAACACGCACTACATAGAATTAGCAGAAATTCTCCTTTCCAGCCTAAACTTATCCAGGTTGGTTTATATTCAGTTGATCTGTCCAAATTGTCCTTGAATTATCAAGTACAAGGCTTTCAGAGCCAGGACACTGCAGTTGCCCTGTGGACTGTGAAAGTTGGTTTGATTCAACACAAGAGGAGAGGAAATCAGAGAACGATCTAGAATGGAAATGCCAAGTGAGAAAAAGTGGATCTTATCTTCCTTTCAAATTGCTCCGCTCAGAGAGTGACAGGAAAAGTTTCACGCTTAAAACCCTTTTGTTTTCTGGAAGTTTTCGGCATCTAACAGTCCTGGGTTACTCTGGAAATTCTCTTGCTCCTTTAAGCTGTGCTGTAATTTCCACGAGAGGCAGACAGCTTGGTAACAATACTTACCATATCATGCAGTGCTTCAAAGCCTTGCACAAAAACTGAGGAACACTCTGGAAGATTAGGAAGAAAAATCATGGTTAAATACTGCTGCATCTTAGTTAATATTTTTTTTTAGCGACATTTATTTTCAAGAGACATGCAATTAAAGGTGGGAGGGGAGGATTCTGCTCTCACTGCAGGGTACAGTTGTCAGTCAAACCATTTTTAGACCTTGGTCTGAGGCTGTGTCTACACATAACACTTCAGATTGACAGACAAGTTCCATCTCCGTGGATGTAACAACCTATTTTTGAATAATAATGTGGGTTTTGATTGGCAACTCAACAATGGCAGCATTCAGCCATCCATGTACCCTTTTTATACCTGATTATCTGCTGCTGTGCCACTCCCCTGTTGTGCACGCCCCTGCTGTCAATAAAAATGGGTCTGGAGCTCAGCTGTACCCAGCCAGCACAGTGCAGAGGATCTGAACATCAAAATAAGAACATTAAAACCCAATAGAAAGTAAAATACTTTAAAATGTAGCACTCCGACTGCATCCTGAGCAGTGTGAATGGTGTTTCCAGGTCCTTTACAAATACATCTTTGGCACTTTAACCCTGGCACTGAGTATAATTTCAAGGCTGGTACGAGAAAATCCCAGAGAGAGATGGGAGTGAGGAAACTGGAAATGTTCAGTAATGGCCCAGTTCAACGTGTCTTGCTGCTCACATCACCTTTGCACATTGGATGCAATATTTTGGATGACTCCAAACCTGAACAGCCCTGAGTTCCACACAGTGACCTTGAATTCTTCATTTCCCAACAACAAAATGTAGCTTTGATTTACCAGGCAGCTTCTTCTCAGGTTTTGTGAAGTTCAGAGAAGTCAAGCTTGTGGTGTGTGTCTGTTCTACCACACACAGAACATCTTCTTTCTTCATTTAACAGCTCCTGGTTCCCATTGTGGTAATAGAGGTGTTTTCATGCATTTTGAAAAGCACTTTGTCCAATATTAGGCTTTACATCTTTGTCAGATATCAGAGCTTCAATTCACTTACTCATGGCTTTTACTGGTAGCTGAGTAGAGTTCTCCTGGCTTGAAATTTGGTTGTCTGGTACAAGTTATTCTTACAAACTTCCTTCAGTTTCAACAGAGAGAGAGAGGCAGAATTGCAAACTAATTCATCCCATCCATCTTGGCCAGTTTCCTTGGAGGGATGAATTGCCCCTGTGTCTCTGGATATTGAGCAACAGCATCCTGCATGTGCACTCTGGGCGTTTTTCTTCTTCAGTGTCATCAGCTGCTGATGACAAGATGAAATTTTGAAACCAAGAACTTCTTGATCTCAGCTCTGCTTTAAAACGTTGCTGCGTGTGCTTGGAGGAGCGATTAAATATAAACAAATATGTCTGTTGTGGCATTTGGAGGCAGATGTATTTTAGCTGATTCAAACCCCCATCTTAATAATAAATTCTCAGATAAACAAAAGTAATAAATTCTTAACAACTGTTCTCAGATAAACAGTTCCCTGATGGCTGCCGGTAAAAGAACATTCAGGGTATTTCTCAGGCACTACCTCCTGACCTTTTCCATTCTCTTTTAACCTCACAAAGCAGTTTGATTTTTCTGCATATTAACTATCTTTGTGACACTAATTTAAGGCAACGTTTGTCTCTAAGGACACAGGAAAACTATTCCAGCTTAAGGTTACTTGAGAACTTCAACAATTCCTTTTTCCAAGACCAACCTTGACACCATTCACAGTCAATCCTGGTGTCCCCAGCTCTAGCTTGGTATCAGTCCTCAATCTACACACACTCCATGAGTTTCTGGTGGTGAAAAGAAGCTGACAGAATGTCAGGAATAGCAGTAAATAATGGGATGGGCTTCATCCCTGCTATTTCTGGGAGTGCCTTAGGAAGCAAAAAGAAGAAATGCACAGACACCAAGTCCCAGAATTACATTTTTCAGGGCAGGTGTATGAAGAGAAGGAACAAAGGCGGTGTCTGAATTTCTGAATAAGCTGCCTTGTTTTCAGTCAGTGCAGAGAACTTGAACTTCTGAGCTGAAATTTCTCAGATCTGCGCCTTTTCAGACAATGCCTGCTAAAATTTTGTTTCGTGTTTCACTTTTACTGCCTTGCAGACAAGATGATTCGGTGGCCAAGGAGGAGAAGTAATTTTTGTCATATTGTCCAAAAGCAACCCAGAGAGAATATTCCTATCCTATCCCATTCCTACTAAATCACAGGTTATTTTAGAAACCTGAGTTCCACCACAGGTGAAGGAAAAATCCACTTTCTTTTCTGCATTCACTTTTTTCTTCAATTCATTGCTTGATTCCTTCTTCTGCAGTAAATCTTGACTTATGTTTTCTAGGAAGGCTGTAAAGTTCAGTTAAAAATGCAGGGAAAAAATGTGATTAATGTACACAAACCATAGCCGTAAAAAAATTTTCAAAAATATATTAATCTCGTTAGAATAAAGTGCTTGTATATTTATCTCCAAACCTTCAATCAGTTCAAGAAAAGAGGTTTTCTTTTATTCTTTTTAATTAATATATTCAGTATAAATGACTGATTTTTATCTTGGTAATAGAATTTTAAGCTGAAGAAAGATAATTCAGGCAAAATAATTAAATTTGATAAGTGTCAAGTAACTTAAAACTTCACTGGAATGTATTTACATTTGGTAACTTTCCCTCGGGAAATTCAGAATTTAGCATGGAGAGTGTTTTTTTCTAAATTCCTCAAGAGTTTAAGGAGAAGAAATAGCATTTCAACAAACCGATCTAAGAAGATTCTGTGACTGTGTTATATGCTTACATAAAAATCTCTTCTGTCTTTTCATTTCCTGGCAATGCTCAGATTAAGAAGTGAAAACAAAATAATTTAATCGCATCAACTTTGATTTCTGATGGGCACAGAGATTTATAGTACAAGAGCGCTTGTACCTGTCTACTAAAATGAACTAACTATGGCTTAGAGAGGATGGAGAGATTAAGAATTTTCCCAAAAACTAATAAAGCTGACTGTGTTTACATGACAAATATTACTGAAACAATGATGTGAACACGGTCTGGCAATTGTTACACATGCAGATTAAGAACTTAACATTTCTGACATTGAAAAAAAAGAGTAATTTTTTTAGCTCGAATAGTAGAAATCTGTTTTAATTTCAAGGCCTTATCTCTCTGTATAATCCATGAAACAGAAAGGCTTTTTGTCCACAAAGTGCTGCTTGGATTGAATTGTTTACCTAAAAAATCAGAAGGACTGAGCCCTTCCTTCCAAAGGTGTTCTGGTTCCTGTCAATGTGAGGAGGTTTCATGCATAAGTTATTTGGTGAAAACTTTATTCTGGAGGCATCAGCACAGATGATTATGAAACTTCCTTTTCTTGTGCAGTTTTTTGATTGCTTTTATTGCTTCTCTTCTCCTTATAAACCCAAACACTTTTAATCGTAAGACAACGTCCGCTGTGATTTACACAGTGGGGTTTTATGACCTCTAAAATCATCGAGTCCAACCATTCCCCCAGCACTGCTAAGGCCACCACTGACCCATGTCCCCAAGTGCCACATCCACAGGTCTTTTAAATAAAAACTTACCAACAAGCAAAGAATCTGCACTTGAATATCTGTGAGTCCAAACTAATTGTGAAGGAAATGAGTGATCTTCAGTTTTTGTGGAAGCTTGTGTTAATCGAGGATGAATGGATCAGTGGCACAAGCATTTCTGATCAAAGGTATTTGGAAAAAAATCAGCTGAGATCGCTGTTCTGGAGCCTGCTGTTTAACTTTACAGGTCATAAATAATTCCAGGAAAGTCCCTGTGCTCAGGTAGAGAGCTTGCAAATGAGCACTGACAAAACTCCGTGGTTTTGTTCCTGGCTGGGAGATTCGCTGCATTTCAGATGCACATCCTGGTGAAGCTGTGAAGTAACCAGCAGGTGGATACTAACCCCATTACAGTTCTGTTTTTCTGATTATTTGGTTTATCCCCCATCTGCCCCTATTTGTTCTTCTGCTGGAAAAACAACGTTCCTCTGGACGATGTCGGAACCTGCTGTGTTCAGATGAAGAAGGCGAGCAAGAAGAGGCAGTAGGTGGTTTGTCCCCTTAGGCTGCCATTTTGATATTTTTCACATTATTATTTTTTTTTTTTTGTAGAAGAAACTAGGGAAGTTTTTGTGCAGATCCCCTGCCAGCCTGCCACAGGGCTTGTTTCTGTTGCAAGCAAGGAAAAGGATAATAAGTAGGAGTGAAATGTTGTCAGCAGCTGATGCTGCAGAATAACTCTCCTGGGTTGGAAGGATCAACCCCACTCTGCCTTCAGAACTTCAGGAGCTGTAATTTATTGCAAGAGCAGGGTCCAGCACCTGGGTCAGGGCAATCCCAAGCACAAATACAGGTTTTGGGGGGAATGGACTGAGAGCAGCCCTGAGGAGAAGGATTTGGGGGTGTTGGTTGGTGAGAAGCTCCCCAAGACCCAGCAATGTGCACTCACAGATCAGGAAACTCCCCATGTCCTGGGATCCATCCTCATCAGCACAGGCAGGAGAAGAGGGAAGCAGGACTGAGACAGAAAAGGCAAGGACATTAAACATGGGAAAAAGATTGAAGAACTGGTAAAATGGGAATGGGGTGAAGTCACTATGGGAATATGCAAGGCTTTGTAAAGTACCATGAACATAGAAAGTTTCTTGAGAGGAAAGCAAAATGTCTTATTTATTTGACAACGAGGTCAAGGATACAATTTCTCTCTTTACACTTTTCAGGAAAACAGCAGCAGGGAAGATAAAAGGAGCTGTTGGTGCCAAAGGACATGTTGGCACTAGTGCAAAAGGCTGTGGCATTTTCCATGACCTTAGGTAAAGTTGGGAAGAAATTAGGAGGCTCATAGCTCCCAAACTTCTGGGGTTCTGAAACAACCTCTCTGTAACACGGTGATATAAACCTTGTGCTTTAGTTCAGGTTCATACAGGGGAAAGGGTTAGAATTTATTGAACAACCATGATCAAGAGGGTAAAAATATTTTCAGGAATTTTGTGAACAGCATAGGATGGCACAGGGATCCCGCAGGCTGTGCACATCTGCCTGCTGCATGCTGATGTCTGATATGCTCTGAAACATCTTGGATGGTACCAAATCCCCCTTAGACAGCTGAATCCCTCTTCTCCAAGGCAGACACCTCCAAGGAAACACCTTGTGGCTCTGTGTGTCATCAACAGAGAGCTCCAGAGCTGTGTGCCTGTGTGAGAGCTCCAGAATTGAGTGTCTGAGGTCTGAGAGCTCCAGAATTGAGTGTCTGAGATCTGAGAGCTCCAGAGATGTGTCTGTCTCCCTTGACTACCAACAGGGAACAGAGGACTGAGTTGAAATGCAGATGTTATTGTGTGACTGAATGAGATGAGCTACATTTGGGCTGCACANGGACTGAGTTGAAATGAAGATGTTATTGTGTGACTGAACGAGATGAGCTACATTTGGGCTGCGCAGGTCTCAAGCACTTTAAAAATCAACAAGTGTCTACAAAGTCACCCTGAAACTCTGGTTATTAAAGGAGGTGGAGAGAAGGTGTGCCAAGTGTCTTCCACTGAGTTAAAAGTAGCAGAGGTAGAAACACGCTCTTGCTGTTCACTACATGTGGGGAAAGAGAAATGGTTTAAATCACATCAAGAGGGATTTGTTCTGTCTACCCAAGAGGCTTTTCTTAGAGGAAGGAGAGTTGAGCCCTAGAAAAGGCTGAGTGGTGCAAAATTGCACCACTGCCCACAAAAAGACAGTCTGGGAAACACTGTGAGAGTGTTTCTCTCAGGTTTGTCTAAATACCAGCTTGGCAGTTTTAAGGCAGTGTTTGAGATGATCTCCGAAGTCTCTGCCAGCATTGTTTTCTACTCTTTCTCTGATTAAAATGGTATCAGACTTTAAAATCATTGTTTAACACCTTGCTCCATTTTTTCTCTGTTTTTTGAAAAGGTGTGTAGCTTATTCATTCAGAATCTTGTGTATTCTCATGCCCCTGAACACATAAAATGAGGTCAAACCAGACTGAACAATGAAGGCAGCATGTATCAGTTCATTCCTACTTTGCACTTGTATCCAAGTTTTTCCTTCCCCAGAATCCCTAACACCTTTGATTTTGATCACACCCCAAAAACTTTCCTTTTTATTATTCCAGAAATTCCCACTTTGAGTATTCAAGCTACTTCAAATATATTATTTCCCACCTGCTTTCTTCCCCTCTTTCCATAGTTAAATCACCTGTTGTGACTAACCCAGCTGCCTTCAGCATTGATGATTATGAAAACAGCCTTCTCTTCACTCAGATGTTCAGCATTTTAACAAGAAACCATGAATGCCAGAGAGATTTCTGCTGAGAGGGCAGATTTTCATGTGTTTGCAAGCAGAATTACGGTTACAAAGGAGCCTGAGGTTTTAGTGAAAACTCTGCACTGCATCATCCTCCCCTTGTTTGGATTTTACATAGAGTTGTACAACTCAGACTTAGGAACTTGAGTGAGGATTGGTTTATTTTCTATAGTAAAGATGAATTATGGGGG
>VZRV01006385.1:0-17616 GCA_013398115.1 Falcunculus frontatus | reverse complement strand
GGTAGAAAGGGAATTATTCATGTTTGCTTTCTTGAAATCTCTGCTCTTTATATTGGTAAAGGCAATGGTGTTTCCACAAATGTTTTCTGCTCAGGGTTGGATCCCCCATCAGCCAGAGGGGTGATAAAATGTTCATTCAATGTTCTAACCAGAGCTGCAGCCCCATAGAGCTGTTCTGGATGTTCAGATGGAGGAGTGATGCAAGGGCTGGTAGCCCAGCCTAGACTTGATCCTCTGGAGTGAAACACCAGAATCAAAGAGTGGCAGCAAATGGTTCATTGAACAAGTTTGTGCAGATCTGGACCTCAAGGATTTCTCATCATCCCCCATGAGCAGCAAAGCACTGGCCACTCCTTTCATTGCGTCTCTCTACATCAGTCATCCGTGAGGATTTAAGAGTGGCTCCAGGGGTGGGGACGGGGATCTCTGGTCGCAGATTTACGATAAATGAGGAACTGTTGTTTGTAAGCTGTGCTGGTCCTTGTAGGCTTCCTCCCGAGTGCCACCACGTGCTGCATGTTTGACTTCTCATCTGGGGCTTTTTCGAGCTTTGGGGAGGATTCTGTGTCTCTGTGCCTGTTCGTACTTCACTCGAGCACAGGAAGATCCTGGCACTGACTGAAGCCTCAGTGTGGCCCTAAGTCACATCTTACCTTGAGTTTTGAAGAGCGCCGCGTTTCAACTCCTCTTATTTATTTCCCCCCTCTCTGTATTCCTGGCTTTTGGAGTCTGTAGTGCTCTCCTAGGTTTGACTCTTCAGTGCTGTGACAAACAGCTCTCAGCTGACACTCAGAGTTATGGCATTTTCTCTGGCAGGGGCTGTGTGCACTCACAAACCTCGATGGAAGCAGAGGCAACGCAGCACGAGGGTGAAAACTGGTGTATTTCCAAAGCTTTCCAAAAGCTGCTGTGGGCTGTGGCTCACACTGAATTATCACAATCAGCTCTCCGTGCTCCCTATTATTTCTTTATGCTCTGTTTGAAAGGGCTGTAAACCTCTTAATGGACATCATGGTACCTTTTAAATTTATATGTCACCAGATCTGGCTGTAACGACCTTGTGAACTCACAGCTCTCATATCCAAAGGGCAATTATGGCAATCCTATGCATCTGTAAAAGGTGTCTCTAAGTTTCTATACCTAGAGACCACCAGGCAGGACAGGACAAGGAACAATGTGCTGCCTTACCCAGTTTTTGTTTCTCCCAAGGATGGTGAAATCTGCACCATGGAGCTGTACAGAAGAGCAGGGTGATCTTTGTTACACAGAAACTGGTAAACCTTTCGTGAGATAAGGCAATTTAGGAGGAGGAGACAGAGGTAGCTGTGCCTAACTCTGGAGAGTGATTTATCTAACCTTTAAGGCCCCTCTTACACCTTTCTCCCCCTCACGTTGCCATAGTTTTCCTGCTTGCAGTGTCCGTACGAATTTCTAATCCTTCTTGGCATGCTGCAAAAATGTGGGAGCTCAACCTACTGAGAGTTGTTCTAAGGAAATATTTCCACTTATCTGTTGTCTTCTGATTGCTTTTCTTTCCTTCCTTCTCCTTGGTGTGTGGAAGGGGGAATACAGGAGTGTTTTGACTTCATTTGTTAAATAATTTATTAGTTTGTACACCTCTTTTTTATGCCCCACTTCTTCAAAGTCAAATATTGTCCACATTAACAAATATAATGACAGCATTTAAGGATTGGAAAGTTCCTCTCATTTCATTCGCCCTTCAAGATTAGCCTAATCACTTTCTAATCCATCCCCTTTTGGCTCCCTATGATTCAGTTATCCAAATCCAATTGCATTTATTTCCACTTAATCAGTTATTTTATGGTCCTATCCAAGACTGTCACTTCTGATAGCTGATTTTCCAAAGTGTTTTAAATCAATTTAATTAATTTCCATCTAATCTCTCCAGGAACTTTGGGGATGTTGCTTTCTACACCAATTAGCCTCTCAAATTACTGGCATGTGCTTGTTAAGAAGTTTCCTCTTATCTCTGAGTTCCTTTGCTGTAGCTGTACGGCCCCTGTGATACCAGAGGGAGCTTGAAATTCCTTTCTCTCTCTTTCTCTTAACGGGCTCGGCTCTGAATGTTGTTTACAGAACAAAGAGGACCTCAAAGACCTATTTGGCACCTAATGACTTGGAGATAAATATCTGCTGCACCCTCACTTTTAGCCATGAATCGGGTTAATGCAGGTAACATGCCCTGAAACACATCCTCAGTCTTAACAGGTTTATTTTTCTTTGGGTCCTATTTGGATGCTGTGCATGTGAATGTATAATATATATAAAATCAGACTTAGAAATATATCTATTAGACTTAAAAATGTATAAATAACATATCTAAATGAATGTATATAATAATCTTTCCTTAATATTTGCAAAACTTGCCAACTGTAACTATAAAGTTAAAAACTTGGCATCTGTTTACGACCTCTTGATTTAAAGTCTTATTTTGCGTTACCAAGTAACCTGATGAATTCAGTAGAACCTCAGTTTCTTGTTACAATTATTGAAGGGGGAAATAGGATTTCAGCACAGAAAAGTGAGAACAGAGCAGGTTACAATCCTACCTGGGGATGGAAAACAGAGGGAAGAAGAGAAGCCGTCCCTGGCTGTGGTAGAAGCCAGCAGGGCAGAGGTCACCGTGCTAAGCCAGTGTGGTGACTCAGTGCTGTGTTTATGCACCTCCAGTGTCTCTGTGTGATTGAATATGAATTGTGTTTAACTCACTGCTTGCTGGAAATCATTTCCCTTTAGTCTTCCAAGAAGTCTTTGGAAGGAAAAGGACAGACACTCCCTCTAGTGTCCTACTATTTAGAGCAAAATAAAGTTCAGTTTCTTTATTTTCTGGCCATTGCCTGTCACTTTCCTTGATTTCTCACACACGTGCTGATTCCAACCTGGCTTTTAATATTCCTTCCACCACAATTGCTCCCTGACTGATTGCACTGAGATGAAAGAAGAACTTCCCTGTGAAAGCCCCTTTGAATCAGGAGTGGGACTACTGGGAACAGTCTTCTCTAGTGCTGTAGGACTTGAGCAGCCTACTCAGAAACAGGGGGTGCCCAGCACTGCTAAAAACAGGATCCAAAATACTAACACTGATGGAAGAAACTTGTCTTTTATACATGAGGATGAAGGGGAGTTTCCCAGAGTCTAAAAGAAGTACTGTTTGACTACACACTCATATCAGGTTCTGAAATAAAAACACATTCACAGGGTTTAGTGGGCTTAAGAGGTCCCTTAATGTTGGTGCCAGTGGGCAGCATGTGTCCGGTGCTTTACCCTGCACAATGCCCTGGCTCTGGAAAAAGTTATTTTGTCCTGTGTCTTGGAGATCCAGAGTTAGTTTTGGCTTGCTTTTAACACTGTGCCTGCTTCTGTGGAAGAGCTAAGCAAATCCTTGGGCCATAAATGCAACCCCTGTGTCACTGGAAATGTCTTTGAAGCTCTCAGTAAGGCCAGGTTTTATTTCTCTTTGACACAAAATCTGGGACAAATAAGAGAGTTTTGCATACCTTGGTTGCAAATATCCAAAATGAACAATTTTTCTTAACAGCTGCTTGGGTCCAACTTGCTTATTTTTGGCATTCTGCTGTTTCACTTCTTTGTGTAGATGATTGTTTTGTTAAGTCAGGGGGTTAAGGAACAATAGTTCTTCATACAAACACTCCTGCTCAGCTGTGGATGGATGGATGGATTTAGCTGGAAAGAAGGAAATTCTTTGTCCATTGCTGGCTGTTCTCTGTGTTTCCACGTAGAAGTCCAGGGAATTGAAACATAACTTTAGGTGACTAATATCCAATTATCCAGGACAGGTGTGTGAAATGCTGGAGCTGAGCAATTTATGGAATTGGACACTTCTGCCTTTGTTTGTCTCTGAGTGGGTGACCACATAGGAGGAGCTTGGAAAGTAGAAAATCCCTGAACAAATGGATTGACACCAATCTACAACTTAAAAATTATAGGATAACTCTCAGAGGAATAAAAGAGGAGTTAAGTACAGACACTGTCATGTTAATGACAACCAACCAGCTCTTTTCTCCAAGATGTTTTCAGAACTCAACTGAAAGTGTAAAAACAGTAATAAGCATGAAATGGTGAGAATTCAACTGTCTCCAAAGTGTTGCAAAAATCAGCAAGTTTTAACTTTCTGATCATCTTTGTGTCAGGGATTTTTCCCTTGCTTTCCTGAGGACATTGACACATTCCTTCTTCCAGCAATACTTTACTTGTGTGACCTGTCATCTCTGTACACTCACATCGGGGTGGGGGTGGGTTAAATGATCTTTAAGGTCCCTTCCAACCCAAACCACTCTGTGGTTCTAAATTGCTTCCCTTCTCCTGCCTACTCTGGAATTTGGATGAGCTCTTCCATTCCCTCTCATCCTTTGCTCATCTGATTATCCCCACAGGGAAGAGGGAGAGTGGTGATTTCCAGAGCAGCCTTTTAACATCACTGGGCACCAGCAGAGATGGAGTTGATGGTCTTCAGAAGAGGATCTTAAGTAGCAGCAGCTCTCCAGTCCTTTTCAAAAACATGCTCACGTCTCCACTGGCACAGGACCTGGAGCTGGTCCACCTGGAAGTGCTCTGGTGGTGTTGGGGACACACAACTCATGGAGACAGGGAATGGTTTGGGTTGGAAGGGACATCGAAGACCATCCTGTTCCAACCCCCTGCCATGGGCAGGGACACCTTCCACTATCCCAGGCTGCTCCAAACCCCATCCAACCTGGCCTTGGACACTTCCAGGGATCCAGGGGCAGCCACAGCTTCTCTGGGTACACTTGTCCCAGTGCATGAGATGTGATCATTTCTTGTGCCTCTTACACAGAACTCAGCTATGCAGGAATCCAGTAAGTCCCCAAATTGGAAACCAGGATGAGGGGAGGAATACCTAGAGCAGATGAGAGACTTCGTTTCCAAGAATTTCTGTTCATCAAGTCAGTGTGTGATGGAAAGCATTGCACACTCCTGGGTGAGGGAAAAAAGAGGCAAGAAAGCAGCAGTAGAATGACTGAGAGGGTAAAAAAATACAAACCAGGGGCTGCAGGGAGAGAAACCACCTGAAGGGGTGTGGGAAGAGGCAAAATGAGCATGTTGAAATAGAGAAGGAGTGAAGAAATGGCATAGAGCAGAGAAGAGGTGATAAAATGGATTAAACTTTTAGTTCTATTAAATATTTAAATTTATATCTTCCTGGCTAACTTTCCAGGACAGGGAGTACTGGAAGAGGGATTACGTTCTGCAGGAATGAGGAGCTTTGCTGCCAGGAGTCAATTGACCTCCCCATGCTTTGGTTTCTTCAGCCACAGAACAAAACAGAAACTGGTCTTGTAGGGGCACAGAGAGGTCCAGTGGGCTGAAATCCTTCCAACACCCCCAGGTGAGAACAGCCAGTCCTTGCCAGCAGAAGGAGCCTGATGGATCCTCTCCCTCCCATCTCCCTGGGGAGGAGCAGCAGAGCCCAGGGTGCTGAGCAGATTCCGCTCCCAGGTTCATCTGCTTTCGGTTTGCTTTGAAGATGAGCTGGCTCAGAGAAGTAGGACAGTTGTGCTGCCATGAAGCTTTCATCTTCCCATTTCCCTGGCCTTCATTTGTTGCTGTTTTGCTCTCATCTGGCCGCAGCTATTTCTCAGTGCTTTGTTTGCAGCCTTTCTGGATGAAATCCTGCAGCGACAACACACTCGGGGTACCGGAGTCATAATAACGGTTTCATTTACTCATCCAAATTATTCAGCAATAACAGTGCCTGCAAAACACTTGAGATCCATGTCATGCAGAGGCCCAATGATGTGTTATTTTAGAGTGGCACAACTAACTTTTTTTTTATTTTCAATTTAAATTTGCAGTGTCCTTTTTTTCCTGGGCTTCCTCAGAAGGGGCTCTTTGGGCACAGAGCCGCTTAGGGGATTTTGTTACGTGGGTACAGCAAAGGGAATCCCATCATATCACCTTTGTGTAATGTGATTAAACTCTACTTTAGAATTATTTAAGGCTTTCAGGTTTGTGATTTGGAGTTCTATTTAAACAGCCACACACTGACATCTTTTTTTCTCTCAAGTCACTGATGTGCAAGATTCTTATTTCCATTTTGGATACTTGTTCTCCATTTGGATTTCCTCCTCAAACACCCCCAGCTGTGAACGAGTGACATGTCCCACATCTTGTTCCTCATCCCAAACCTCCTTCATACATCCCTGCCCACCTGTGCTGTGATCTTTCCCCATCATCTACCACGTTCATCAAAGGCTTTGAAAAATATACAAAAGACAGGCAATTTCAGACCAAATTTTAACTTTGCAATGAGCACATAGGTAACAGATTTTGCCGATGGGTTTAAACTGGAGGGTGTCCCATCCCTGAAAGTGTTCAGGTTGGATGAGGCTTTGAGAAAGTGGGTGGCACCCCTGCCGTGGTAGAACTGAATGGTCTTTAGGGTCCTTCCAACCCAAACCATTCTGTGATCCTATGAAATTGTCTTGTACTGTTTATCTGAACACTACATACAAACTGAGCACTGGTATCCTCTAGAAATGAAGGTTCCCCCCAGACTCTCCTTGTCCAAGATAGGAAAATGGAGCAAAAAATACCTGTTGAAATCTCTCTAAGCTTTTTCTTAGCTTTTTTTCAAAGTGCATTAATATTTTAATTTAAGAACTCTCCATTTTAGTGCTCGGATGGCCGGGAAGAGCCAAGTGTGCCCATGGGACACTGCCTCTTGTGTCACCCTGCCAAGAAATGAACAGGACCCTAGTGGGAATAATCCTGTGCACGAAATAAATCTTCAGGAAATAGGTTTTCTACCTTTTAGCTTCAATGCCTCAGACATCAGCGTGTGTGACCAAGCCACCTGTTGGCATTGGGTGTTTGCATCTTTCTCACATTATTGATTACCACTCCTCGCCTCCCAAAAACACGTATTCATGTTCTCTGGATTGGGAAGAAAGTAAATTTTTTGCAAAGATGGTCTGAAGTCCTGTCCCTCTGAGGGACATTGGGGTCTTTAAACCATTACAAACTTTCCCTGCAGCCTCCCCATTGCTCACTTTTGCAGTCCTTGGCTCAGATGGCCACAGCGTAGCTTATGGCAACAATTTATTATTTGCTGATGGTTTTTCTGATAATTACTGGTTTTTTCCCCCTGTTTTTCCCTTTACATTATGATTTTATGTGCTTTCTGTTTTTCCTTTTGGCAGTTGCATTTTGCTGTGAGGCTTCAGCAGTGTAAAGACAGTTTTGATGCTGAGCATCTCTTCCTTGCCTCCACCATCCATTGCAGTATGGAAAACTGGGGAAGGTTTCCATAGCACTGGAATGGGGACATTAATACCTTTATCTATGACCTGGGTTAGGGGAAAAAATGTTATTTCTTATTAGTGGGAGAGAAGGGCATTCACACAAATCACGTGTTCAGCTGGAAATTTTGCCCTCGTTTCTGTATTTCTGTGTTGCTTTATTTTTGTCCAGAAATTGAAACTGTTAGGCCAAAAATGTAAATCTTCTCAGATTTACTGTGTCAGGAGAATTTTTTTCTACAATTTTTGTTACAATCTGGAAACATCGTTGTTTGTTAATGTTTTAGATACAGTAACGACACACGAGCCAAGTTTTTATCAGGAGAGTTACAATGGATTTATTGAAGGATAACAGAAAACAGAGTTTTCGTCATTTATTTCTAAACTAAAAGTTTATTCAAAACACCTCAAGGCATTTTTTTAAATCATAAGGCTCCTTCCAGGGGCACTCAGCAATCCCCAGAGAGACTCTCATTTTGATTTACTCTGAGTGTAAAGTCTGCAGGGCAGGTGGCAGATCTTAATCTGTAGCCTCTTGAGATAAAACCACATTTTCCACTTTGAACCGCAGTTCAAGCTTCAGTTTGAAGCCAACTTGCAACCTTAAGGTCCTTTATTTTTGCTTTATCTTTTTGCTTTGGATTTTGATTCCATTAACTGTTGGGTAGATCCTCTGTAGTTTTTTATTTCTTTGCATGTCTGACTTGGATATTTGTTTTTATTTGAAAAGTAAACTTATCTTGCAGATTAGGGACAGCACAATTGCGGATTTTTTATGACTAATTCTATTACTACTGCTAATAGTAACAATTTTTTTGTTCTTTTTCCATCTGGAATCTCGTCTCTGTCAGCAAAACCCACAGCCTTTCCCAAAATTTAATGTTTTCACTACAAGGACTTCTGTGCTGTGTTTACAGCAATCTGTCTTGCAGATTCTCCTGCAATAAAAACAACTTAGAACTTTCTTAATTTGGCTCTGAATACTGGATTGATTTTCTTACTGCTACTGCCTTTGAGAATGCTGTGACATGTGGCTTTCTGCATCAGAAAGTTTTGGGGGAGAAAAAAAAGGCAGATGATTCAGAACAGAGACACAAAAATGATTTTAAAGGTCTCACGGTGAGAGGGGGATAAAGATCAGAGTTTATCAGAGGAGAAGATGGAGACTTGCTTTTAAAAGTATGTAAGTTTCTGCACTGGGATATAATACAAGGGAATAAAACACTTTTTGACTAACCAGAGAAAATCTGGACAGAGTAAACTAGAGACAAATTCAGAGGAGAATTAGAGCACCTATTGTAACAGCAACTGGAGCCATCTCCCAGGAAAACTGTAGCTGTAGCAATTTCAGATGGAGACTGGTTGTATTTCAGGAAGTTAGATATTAGCCAAGAACAATACAGAAGACAAGAGGAAAATCATGGGTTATTTTCATGCAGATGTGTCCAAGTGGTATCTTTGATAGTTTCATGAGGCTTTTGAGCAGTTTGAAGCACAGCCCCTGCTCCAGGACTGCGGAGATGGATGTTGACAAGTGGCGTTTGGTTAATTGTTTGCTGAGAGAAGGAGATCCTTCACATCCAGGAGAAGCTCACAGGACAGTGGAAATCCACTGAATCCCACTGAAATACAAGTTATATCTCTCATGGTCTCAGGAAAAACTCAGCACTCAAAAGTTTGCCTGATTTAGATGATCAAATGGTCCGTTTGCAAAGAAAAGCTCTCTGTGTAAATTTGTTAACCTCAAAAGATTAGAGCTGCTATCCAAACTAAAAGGAGAAAGAGAAGGAAGTTGGAAAAAACCCCCAGTGGAAGCAGAGATGGAAATTAATTTGTATTTACAGTGCATTCAGAGGTTCATGGTAGAAAAGTAGGAGAGGACTCTCAAAGCAGCTTTAGTGCTGTTGTTTCAGGATCTTCTTTTACCTCGTACATACACAAACCCATCACCTAAAATCCTAACCTTCATTAAGCCTGATCTCCTGGATTATTTTAAGCAGATATAAAGCAGCAACATTATTTCAATTTTTATTTAATCTTTCTGGTCCAGTCAACTTTAAACCCTTGGAAATCATCACCAGCTGAATTGGATTAATGTGATCATTCTGAGTTGTGCTAATATTTGCACAATCATGTTTTCAATTTTGCTTTCCAATTTCAAGGCCTTCCACAGTTGTAAGTTTATATTTCTCGTGAGATGCCCTCTAACCCTTGAGGTATAAGCAGTGTTCATTTAGCCTCAATTTTCAAGGATCCTAATTAAGAAGTAGAAATATGTTTTATGTACTTATAGATCTTATTGAAAGGCAGGAGCCCTCAAGCCTTTTTTTGCATGTAGAAATATACTCTTCCAGAAAATACATTTGCTTTTCCTGAGCCATGTCATAAATGTGGGAAGCAAAGGCAGAAATTATTAGAAGTACTGAAAACCCATATACTCTCTTTTCCAGTTCCTATTCCAGCTTGTTGCAATCCATGTCTTGGAAATCCTGTTGTTGGATTATTTGATAGCAAAATATAATCCTATTCCCATGCCATAAATTTGCAAGAGTCACTGCACAAGCACTTCCAAAGCTGAAAGCCAAACTCTATTATTTGGAAGAGAATAAGACATGAAAAAGTGGACTCTGCACATGAATAATCTGAATTAACTCCTTGCAGATAAAAATGAACCATGCAATCTTAAAATGGAAAAAGAGAAAGAGGAACTGGGGGAAAAATAACTGTTGGGAAAGATAACGTGGAATATTATGCATTGATATTTAAGCACAAATCAGCTGTTTGCTCAAGGAGTAGAAACTGGGATAGAAAAGTTCAGGATGAGGGAGATGGTGGATGAATCAGCTGCAATGGGACCCAGCAGATGTTTGCCCAGATATTTGTGCACAAAGCAGTGTTTTTATGCTGTTTTCCCAAATGATGGAAGCTCACATGAAGCACATCCTGGCCATTGAACTCTCAGCCTGAGAACGCATTTTCAAGGAGTCATTTTCTACTCCTCGAAGCAAATGGCAGTAGGTATTAAGGAAAACAGACCAGTTGGGAAAACACACTTCCATGTCTTGGTCCTTGAAAAGTGGCTATGGCAGCTGTGATTTTATGGCACATTAAGTTTCCAGTCTTAAAAACATATGCACAGGTGGTCCCCTTGCATTTATCTGTAAAGTTAAGCACATGTCTCTGTCTCTCCAGAACCAGAATTTGCACATCACTGAGTCTGTGTATCTACTGAAATATTTAAGGGGGAAAAAGTATCTTTAAATATATTATAATTCATGTAATAAACAGAATAAGCATCAGGATGGCTCTCTGCTATCTGATAAAGAAAAAGAAATAATTCTTTGTCTGTACTCTATGGCACGACCTAGAAAATATCCAGGGAAATAAAGAATCTCATAATAAAAATAAATATCCATATAAATTAACACAGTATTGCCTGAAAGATGATATGCAGACCTGAGTGTGTTTTTAGGATAAAAGGTGAAGAACCTCTCTAGAGAACTTGAGTGGTCCAGACAGCATCATAATAGTGCAATCATGAGTTACTTGGTCATGAACCAGTGAAAAAATTTAGAGGACTTTCTGTTCTTTAGGTGACCTTTTCTTCAAAACTTACAATGCCATCTGCACTATTCTAACTGGTAAAATAGAAATAATTAACAGATTTATATTCCTAGGGCAAAATAATTGCAAGAAGAAATGTCCCAATGTCCTGCTCTGGGAAAGAAAATATTTTAGATTTATTACAACCCATGAAAACCATCAGTTACCCAGAATTTAACTGCATTAGCTTTGGGCATACCAATAACCACAAATGCAGAATTTTGCTCCACAAGTCAGTATTTTGTCAGTAAAGATGCTCTGCATAGCTCCAGGCCTGAGCTAAAGATGCTTTCTTTGAGTGTAACTCCTTTTAAATAAACCTTAGACTGCATTTTTCATGTCTGGTCAGTAGGGTAACGTTTCAGTTTGGATGGGGTCATGTCAAGATTTCAGATGTAACTTGCTCTGACTAATTTGACTTTCTTGGGCATTTATCAGTTTGAAAAAAAAGGAGTTTGAAAGGAAAAGCCACCACCAGGAACATTTAAGACATGCTTCAGAGGCCGTGTCAAGCTTCAAGCAGGCTAGATGTTAATTCATTAATGGTAGATGTTAATTCATTAATGCCAGATGTTAATTCATTAATGCTAGGTGTTATTCTGTGGACATTTATACAGCTGAATGAACCGAGCAGAGCCAAAGCAAATGTGTCTCAGTGAAAGACATCAAAGATTAGTCCCGTATGTACATAAACAAGTCAAGGAGCTCTCCTGCTCTTGGTTATAGCAATGCGATATGGAAATAACTATAGCCAAAAGTCCATGTTTGATGTGTGCAATAGAATATACAGAGTTACAGACTCCCAGATGGGTCAGGCTGGAAGGGACCACAGTGGTTCACCTGGTCCAACCTCCCTGCTCCAGCAGGGCCATCCCAGAGCACAGGGCACAGGATGGTGTCCAGATGGCTCTGGAACATCCCCAGTGAGGGAGACTCCAAACCCTCTCTGTTTGGAGAGGGTTCTGTTCCAGTGTTCTCAGTAAAGAACTTCTTCCTCATGTCCAGGTGGAACTTCCTGGGATCAGCTCCTGCCTGTTCCTCTGGTGCCATTGCTGGGTCCCTGGAGCAGAGCCTGGGCCCTGCTCGGAGCCCTCCCTGCAGCCAGGGACACCCAGGGCTGAGGGCCCCTCTCAGCTGGGGCTGCTCTTGGTGCTGAACAGCCCCAGCTCCCTCAGCATTTCCTCATAAAAGAAATGTTCCAGCCCCCTCAGCATTTCCTCATAAAAGAAATGTTCCAGCCCCCTCATCATCTCTGTAGCCTCCACTGGACCCCATCCAGGAGCTCCACATCACACTTAAAGATTTAGCTTGACTCCTTTTTTATCTTCCACACTTTACCCCTCTGCTGGTGCTCTCTTGCTCTCTACAGCCAATGGTTGATGTCTGTGGTGCTCATCTTGGCTCCAACCTTTGAACCCTTGGATGAATCAATTCCTTGGCACATTTTCTGGGACAGCTGTGATAAGCACTCATTCTTCTCTCTCTGAATACAGTGTATTGCCCAAGACCTGTCTACTCTTGACAGGTGACGAGCGATGTCCCTTTTTATTATCTGTCATCTCAGGACATGTCCTTCTTCAAGGCTGCATAAATGAACAAAGAATTTCTGGGGTTAAATTTGCTCTGTCCTGGAACACCAGCTGACTTTTATCTGCTGCAATTTGTGCTCCAGCTCTCTCTGTGCTGTTTTGCCTTTGTACTCTGTTCTCTCCTCTGCCCACTGAAGGGAAGAATCAGGTCTCATTATATTCTTTGCTGATTGGGAAGTATCTTTCACTAGCAAAAAGTCAAACCCCATGTTAGCTAAAGCCCTGAAGGCCAGCAGAGCTATGAAGCCTATTCAAAGAGGATGAATTTAATAGTAATTATAGATGAAAGCTTTGTTATGCTTATGTAACCCATAATAGCACAATTTTCCCATGACTTGCTGCTTACAAGATAGCTGACCTTCTACCAGTTAGCCACTTTCTTACAAATCTGCACAATGTGCTTTTAATTAAAACTTGCCTTTGAAACTAGGTCCAAATGAGTTATCCCTTCAAAAAACCCCAGTGAAACAGGACCCATCTTTCTGGTTTTTCTGCAACCAAATCCTGCATTTTTTACACCCACCATAAACAACATTCCCCTCAGTGTCATCCTGCTAAAACAAAGCTCTAAGAAAGTCTCACCTGGAATAACATTGACAAGGAAGGATTCTTGCTTTGCTAAAGTCGGTCAGAAATCATGCCAGGCTCTCCTCCAAACATGGAGAGAAAGATGGAAACAGGATCATGTTTGCTTGGGTTTTTTACTTTCTGATCCTGCCTCAAAGAATTCTGATTTTTCCAGGGAGATGTGGGCATGAGAGCAGGGCTTTGAGTTTGTTAAATAAGGAAATAACAATGAAAACAGAGATGGTTCCAGAAGAGCATCCCAGCAATGTCTGGTAAGGGCACACTGCACTTTTCAAAAGTACTTGCAATACTAAGTGCTTTCTTAAAAAACAGATGATGGGACTTGGGCAGCTCCAGGAAGATGGAGGAGCAAAGGATGCAAAATAAATTTGATTGAGAAGGTGCCAGAATGCATTACATTCACAAGCTTGTAGCCAGCTGAGAAGAGAAAGAGTCTAGATTAGTTCTGTGTTTCATTGTACACATTTAAAAGTAGTGATGAGAGCAAATCTACACAGTGCGTGTGAGAATCTCCAGTATTTCTCCCAAGTGATCAATCCCCTGGAGAGGGGACCAGGTTTTATTCCTTGTCATTGGTGAAGCTTCAAGGTCACGTCACGAGGAACATTTCTGTGCTGCATGCTGAAAGCTGCAGTGACAAATTTCATTTTAACAGAGAAGAAGTTGTTAAAGTTAGGAGAAGCAACACTGTAAGGAGCAGTGTCTCTGGAAATTTAGGGCAATGAGCTTGAAGGGAAATCCATTTCCCTTTTCAATTCATTTCATTTCAATCCAATTAACTGAATTAAAAAAAAAAAAAAGGCATAATTTTATGAATAAAGCCCCGTTGGAATATTAGGCTGTGGAATCACTCTGCCTCCACTCAGAACAACTCAGAGCTGAGTGTAAGTGAAATAATATGTAGGTGGGTTTTTTCCCAGTGGTTAAGAGG
Source organism: Falcunculus frontatus (assembly GCA_013398115.1). NCBI lineage: Eukaryota > Metazoa > Chordata > Aves > Passeriformes > Falcunculus > Falcunculus frontatus. The sequence goes on along the minus strand of VZRV01006385.1, from coordinate 3,604 downwards.
TCATAGGTAACCAATATATTTTTTTTTAATGAAAAAGAGCCTGAAATAGCAAGATCCTAAAAGTGGAGCAGCACATTTCATTTTTTAGTGCTGCTCAGTGGCAGAAACATTTTAACTTGAGCAGTTTAGAGAGGAGCTCTCAATAGGAGAGCATCGATCATGATGAGCCACACAGGAACCCATCAGCACCTCCATCCATCTCCTGGGCTCAAGAGAGAAGAGTCTTTTCTCATCAAGCCCTGCTATAAGGGGGTAAAAGAAGGTTTGCAGAGGTGCCATTATTTTCCATGCTGTCATCTGCCAGAAAAGAAATTAACATTCATTGTTCTGAAGATTCAGAGATGAGCATTTAGCCAGGAGATCCCGAAACAGAGAATAGTACTTTGCTCAGAAAGACCATCCTGTGTTCTTGTGAGAGAAGGGAACTGAAGTTGAATCCCACATAGCAGCTGTTACAAAACCACTTTTATTTCTTTCTCTTCTATTAGATACTATTCCAAGACTTCACCAGTCTTAAAGTGTGAAATCACAGAATTACAGAATATTCTGAGTTGGAAGGGACCCACAGTGATCATCAAGTCCAGCTCTTGAGTGAATGGCCCATAAATCTTTTTGGTATCAGCTCAAAGGCACTCATTGACAGTTAAAGTAAGATGCTCTGGTTCTAAATTTGGTTTTTTTGTCTTCAAAAATCTTTTCTTTCCATGGAATTTGTTCCACTGGGGTACTGACAGAGGACAATCCCAGCTCTTCTTGGCCTTTTACTTGGCACACCAAGGCTGGTTGTCCCTCACTCCATCCCAAAGAGGGCTCTCACTCCCCTGACAGAGACATTCTCTCCTTAGACTTCCTTGAGGCTCAGTATTTGCTAACCATGACCAGAGAGATGGAACACTACATTTCAAATGAGATCTCCTCCATTTTTCATACCAGGCCAATAATTTTCCTCAAGTCTGCTGGAAGCATTTTTTGGCTGTTGCATTCAGCTTCCCCCTTGCTGGCATCACCCAGCATTTCCCCCTCACCCTGTCACCAGTTGTGCAGCACCACTGCTCCTCTTTCTCACTCATTTCCAATTCTGTGTCCCAACTCACAACAGAAATGCCTGTGGTCAGTCTCCAAACATGCAATCTTATTTTTTTTTTTCCCTGTTAAATTCCTTTCAGCTTTCTTTTAATTCCAGTCTTCGAGGTCATGCAGCTTTTAGGATATAAGGTCCTGATTTTTCTGTTAATAGAAGATGCCCTCTAGCTTTTCATTGGGAAATTGAATTATAGTGTCGCTTTGTGCCAGTTCGTAAAAGAAACCATGACATGAGCTGAGGCCCGAGTCCTGTTTCCTGGGAATCTCTGCCAGTGGGTTCTTTACCTGCTGCCTGATGTCACCTCCTCTTTTCCTGGTGTCCCCTCCAGGGAGTTCTGGTTGTGTCCCCATGACACTGCAGCAGGTGCTGTATCCACACTCACAGATTTAAATCAACCTTGCAACCCCTTCCTTGGGAAATCTTAAATTTTCAGAGAAAGGTATCAAGTTGTGTTGTCGTTATCTACCCACACTAAGAGAAGCCTGCATTTTATCTTCTGCTTCAGTTGGTTCTGACTCTTCACACACAATGCTCCACAGACTCCTCAAAAGTTTCACACATTCTAAAAGCCAGCTTTTCTAGTGCGATAAAACTTTCTGTTTAGGGAAAACTCAACTTCAGATATACCATCAGCCAAAAAATTTAGTGAAACTCTGTTCTCGTAGGCCTTTGGGTATTTTTCAGAAGATAGGAACGGAGATTATTTGAATCTTTATCTTTGTATGAGCTTTTTTGTACTCCTCAAGATGCTAATTTTCTCCTTTTGTCTGGATTTTTGTGTTTTCCAAGCTGACACTAAACACTTTGAACAGGTTAGTCACTTAGCTCATGACTTAAAGTGGGCTGGAAAATGACAGCTCTCCACCGATTGTGAGGTACTTAGGGATACAATAAAAAAAGTAAAAGTAGTTTTAGACACGGAAATTGTTCTGTTCCCTGGTGAATCACAGTCTTTTGAAAGAGTTCTGGCTGAAGTGAGTGAGTGTTAGATGGATCTGCAGAATATCTGCTTTTAAATTTGCACCGTGCTCCATCTGTAATGATATGTGAAATAACTTCATATTGTTATGGTCCACACAGTAAGGGATTTAACGATATTTCTCTAAAAAAACCCATGTGGGGTTGTCCAAATTGTGTTCCTAAGTGAAAATAACAAATACATGCTCAGGAAAGTAAAAGAAATTCCATTATTCTTTTTGAATATCTGCCTCATTCCCACAACAAGACAGCACCAACTGTTTTACAAGGTTTTCAGCAGATCCCTCTTTTCCATCAGGGGACTCAGCAGCAACAGTGTGAGTTTCTATCAGGAATTAACAGATAAACAGATAAATGTCTCATATCCAAGCACATGGCAGGATTCCAGCCCATTCAGGGTCTGTACCTGCTGCTGTGGCATCTGCACAGTTGAAATTTGCCATTACAGCTTCCAGGGATTTCTTCTTTCTTCTTCCTTCCTTCTGAGAGGTCTCAGTTCACTTTGAGAGGCCTCGAGGACCAGGTACACTGAGGCTTCATTAAGTACTGCAAAGATTAAAGATCAAATACTTTATTTACTACTTGTTTACTCCTGCACCTGAGCTGCACCAAGTGACACAACAACAACAGCAGTGGATGTTATTTTACTCAAATATAAAAGTAGATTTCTGCCAAAACTGTTTTGCAGAGAAAAACCTGTTTTTTAGGTGGGAAGGAGGTGAAGGGCTGCCTGTAGGAACTTTTATTATTGTACCTGAATGAATGGCTCTCTCCAGTTTTACGCCAGCTTTTATCATCTTTGAAAGCTCAATCATCACCCATAAGGAGTAAAAAATAACTTCTAATGTCTCGTAGTTCTGCAAGTCTCCTAAAGTGAAGTTAATTTTGCCCAAGCCTTTTGAAGACATTTAATGTACAAAAAAACCCAGCTGAGTCTCTCCCTTCCTTGTGCAAGGCTGGATCTTTCCTGTGTGTTTCATTGCTCCAGTACAGGACAATGAGATTTGATGGCAAAATTACTCTGAAAGTTTTCTCAGAACATTTTGTCCCACATATTTTTTTTAAAAATTAAACTTTTTGTTTCAACAGAGTTTGATAGATTTGAATTTCCTGTCTGATGTGAGAACTTGGCCAGGGCAGTGATTGTGCCCCAGTGCTGGGCACTGGTGAGGCCACACCTCGAGTTCTGTGTCCAGTTCTGGGCACCTCATTTCAGGAAGGACATTGAAGGACTGGAGCATGTCCAGGGAAGGGAACAGAGCTGGGGAAGGGTCTGGAGCAGCTGAGGGAGCTGGGAAAGGGGCTCAGCCTGGAGAAAAGGAGGCTCAGGGGGGACCTTGTGGCTCTGCACAACTCCCTGACAGGAGGGGGCAGCCGGGGGGGGTCGGGCTCTGNAGGAATTTCTCCATGGAAAGGGTGGTCAGGCATTGGAAGGGGCTGCCCAGGGAGGTGATGGGATCTTCATCCATGGGGGTGCTCAAGAAAGGCCTGGATGTGGCACTCAGTGCTCTGCTCTAACTGGGGATCAGTCACAGGTTGGAC
>VZRV01006384.1:326063-401204 GCA_013398115.1 Falcunculus frontatus | reverse complement strand
CCCCTCCTAAACCCATGCTGGCTCGGTCTGATCCCCTGGGCCATCCTGTAGGTGCCCTGTGATGGCACTCAAGATGACTTATTCCAGAATCTTGCTGAGCACCGAGGTCAGGCTGACAGGCCTGTAGTCTCCTGGATCCTCCTTCCAGCCCTTCTTGTGGATGGGTGTCACACTGGCCAGCTTCCTGTCATCTGGGGCATCCCCAGTGAGGCAGGACTGTTGGTAAATGATGGAGAGTGGCTTTGCAAGCTCATCTGCCAGCTCCCTCATCACCCTAGGATAGCTCTCATCTGGTCCCATAGATTTGTAAGCATCTAAGTGGCTCAGCAGGTCTCTGACTACTTCCTCCTGGATAACAGGGGGGCTATTCTGCTCCCTGATCCCACCTACCAGCCCAGGAGGACAGTTGTCCTGAGAACAACCTTTCTGTTGAAAATTTAGGCCAGAAGGTGTTAAGTACCTCTGCCTTTTCCTCATCTTTAGTTACTAAATTCACCCCTGCATCCAATAAAAATGGAGGTTTTCCTTGCCCTTCCTTTTGATTTTAATGCATTTATAAAACCATTTTTTATTACCTATTACAGAAGTGGCCAGATTAAGTTCTAATTTAGCTTTCACCCCTTTAATTTTCTTCCTGCATGCCCTAACTACATCCTTAAACACTTCCTGAGTTACCTGCCCCTTTTTCCAAAGGTGATACATCCTCTTTTGTCCCTGAGACATCCTTTTTCCCCCCTGAATTTCTCCTGGATCTTATGGGCTACTAAAGAAATGTCTTTAAAGTAATTTCTAAAACTTCTACCTAGTATAAATAAGCCCCTCAGACAGATGACACCACCACACAGTCACTAAAAGGCTTTAGCTGATGTTCATGACACTCAGACTTCAATCTGCACAATGATACCTAAACCAGCACTGATAAAATTGCTCACAGACCATGTTGACACACTTGGCACTTCTCATTCCAAGACTGCCTGACACCTGATAATTGCTAATCACCAAGTGCACTTATCCCACCTTGGGGAAGCTCTGATGTTGCTCCTTTCTGAACCTTTTGCAGGTGGCTGAATACCTCAGATGTTTTATGTGATGTGACAGGAGGAAAACCAGACAGTGGTCAGACCAGCAGCTCTGCAGAGCCTGAGCTTCTGCATCCCACTTTGTTAGTCACAATCTTCATTTTGATGAAAAGCACCTTGGTAAAGTTGCTAACAGCTGAGAAAGTGATATGAATAGAAATAATGAAATTCCTTGGATAATTTATCTCCTTTGTAAGCTCCATAGGTCTTCAAAAGGCTACACCAGACACTTTCTGCATCTAAAGCTAACCAATCTTCATAAATAAAGAAAAGATACATGTGAAAATCCCAAACCTTGACAGAAAACAATTTGTGAGAACGTCAACAGAACTCTCTCCTCTTCAGGGGTACTAATACAAGTCCATGTTCAGTCCTGAAAAAAACCAAAGACTTACATCATGCACTTACTTGACAATTAGTAGACTTTTCCAAACAGTTTTCATGCAGAAAGATAAGCTGTGCTAATCAATGGACAAGAGTGGAAGATATTGGTCAATCTTTTTAAGCACCATCAGAGAATTCATACATTAAAGGTGTTAGAAATTCTTTTTTTCAAAATGTTATTTAAAATCAAGAGCTTGTTTTTCTACCAACAAAGCTGAAATTATACTAGTAAAATATTCAGAAACAGAGTTACCTTCAAAGTTTAAATGTATTTATTGAACATCACTAATTCCTACCTATTTATAATGATTATCAGATAACAGAGTCAGACTAATACATTTTGGATTTTGATGTGGGTTTTTTGGTTTGTTTGGTTTTTTAACCCAAGAAAGCTTTATCTTAATTCTAACTCCGCATTCTTGTCCCAATGAAAATGTATAATTAGGACAATTTTACAATTATTTTGTAAATAACTGAAGAACCATGTTCAGGAAGAATATTATGAGTCCTGCCAGAAGGCTGCAAAAATATAACTCCTTCAGAGCTGACCACAGGAGAAGCAACATAGCTTGTGGAATATCAGCCATCCTACAAAAATCACCTACTGGAAAAAAAAAAAAAAGGATTTAAATGAAGTGGGCTAGCAACAGTATTTCAAGAATGGCAACCATTTAGGGAATGAAGGGTGATGGCCAGAACAATGCAATTAGCCTAAATTAAGTGGTAGTTTATAATGATTTGACTGAGTGTACGCATGTTCACACTAAAGCTGTGGAAAGAAATTAACTGCACAGTCTGCTCTTCCATGCTAAACTGCATCTTATCTCTGCTTAACGTTTTACACTGTTTCTCTAAAGAAACAGACTTTCCCAAAATCATACTAATAAATTACAGGTTATGTATTCTGCTGTATTAAACATAATCAGTGCTAAATAAAAGTATGTTTCTATGTATCTTTGGGAGCTCTGATGTCTACCAACAATGAATTAAGTCACTGAGGCACAACCAGGCCAGAAAGACAGATACATAGTTGTGATTTCCACTTGCATGGAAATAGTTTTGGCTCCAGCACACTTTTCACTGGAGTGTAGCAATCCTGAAGTCACTAAAGATTGGAGCTGCAGCCAAAGGTAACCCAGTTAGGCTTTCGTGGCAGTATTGTGACCATGTACTTGTGTTAGCAGGGACTTTTAATGAACCTATGGACTATATTGTTATTTAAACAAACCAAAAAACCCACAAACAAAACCCAAACCAAAATCATGCCCTTTCTGTTAATTACTTAAGGAGCTGAAGCATTTAGTAGACAATAACAAAGTACTGAAGTGCTGTAAATACTTTAAAGGTATAAGTGGTGGTATTTACATTCACAAAAAGAGCTATCAGATTAAAAGGATATGCTTAGTTGTATCTGCAGTTGTAAACATGGATTGGCTTTAACTGCCAGAATTAATAGACTCATAATTAGAACATAATTCTGATGTCAAATATTAAAAATTTTCCCCTTCTCTCAAGAAGTTACTGAAATAAATGACAGTTGTTTCTCAAGTCCTAGAGGTAAAAGGTTATTTCATTCGAATCAATAAGCAATAAATTTTATGCATTAAAAAGTTAACATCACTTTTTAATGCTCACAGCTTTCTGAAAGTTAGCTGCTATAACTCAAAGAAATCAAAAATATTTTCCTTCTTTTGCTACGGACTGCACCTTCAAATGTGAAAAATTTTAGAAGTGTGTGGCTATGCCAATAAAAACACTCTTCATTCTCCTTTTTCTATTGCCTAAATTCTGCAAACATACCAAGAGGATTGCTTGTTTGTGGCAGGTTTAGTTGGCTTTGATTGTTTTGGGTCTCTTTTTTCCAATTAGACTTGTTTTTCAGGTGCTTTTTTAATTACTTTTTTTTTTTTTTAAAGTACCACTTTTTCCCTTTGGAAGTGAAACTGGTTATTGATGGCAGAGCTATATCAACTCCTTTGGCAACATACATAAGGGATGGAGACCCAGTAATGAAGGGGAATAGGGATTACTTATGGGACCGTGGAAAAGACATCATCTGCCACTACTTGTGAGTTCCGACCTCTCTATAACAAAGACCCGGTGGGGAGTCTGTGAGTGTTAGTATCTAAAGCAGCAAATAAGGTAAACACAAAAGATCAATGTCAGCATTCGCTGGGCAACCCTGAGTTTTGTGAACACACACAACAGGTTTGCTGCTTTTTTTCCAAACACACCAACCTGACCTTGTAATACCTTGTTGAACAAAACGTGCCCAAGGGCAGCAGGTTCAGTGGGGCTCTGACCGGGCCACATCTGCAACACCAGTTTGCTCACACACCTCTGTGTACTGCCCAGAGGGCAAAGAAGCTGCAGAGAGCGTTAGGGAGCTATTTAAGTACCCTGCTTACCTAAGGAGCTCCTGAGACCTCAGAAACTTGACATTCTTAAATCTTTCCTTGTCCAAGGAACGTTGTGTTCTTCCTTTCACTCATCAGCTTGTACACAGCTTTGTGGGTTTTCAGTGCAGCGGTCAAGCTCTGCTTAGGTTTGAGTCTCTAATTTCTGCTACTATTGAAAGAAGGAAAACATTCTCCTGCAGAGAAGTGGTCAGGGAAAAATGGAAGACACCTCAGAAATCATTGCATTACATTACTGTAAAACAAAAAGATAGCACATTACTAAAGCATGTACTAAAAACCACTCACGCCTGTTTCATATTCGTGGGCATATAGAAAAGTTCCTTTGGTTGTGCCTAAAGTTTTCCAGATTAAAACCAATACAAATGCAGACTAATTTTCCACTTCTGTGTTCTAAATCAAATAATTTTATTGATACAAATTTTATTATTCTGAGAAAATTTTCTTAATGAAGCCAATCTGAAGCAGTCCCCCACTATCCAAACAGTCTTTTACATACACTAAGTTTTCCATTCGCTGTAGGGATACACAATCATGATACTTTTTATTTGTCTTTGTGTTCTTATTAATAAAGTCATCCTGATCTGCTCTATACTGCATGGACTGGACAGCTTTTCCTCTAGGGACCTGATTAGCCGTGTAAATGAGTGTCCCATTGCAGCACACCAGCCACATCAGCCATATAATACCACTGCATGGTGCAAAGCTTGTCCCTGTCAAGTTGACAACTATTTGATACACCTTGTAAACAGAAGAAAATAAATCTTTCAAAGAAGCTGTTTGGGTATTTTTTCTCATGCTTATTAACTGTGGTATCTGGTTTACCTGACAAGGTTTTGGTGCAGGGAGGACGACTATAGAGAAGACCTCTGAAAGAAGGGACCAGGAGGCCACCCATGTTGAGCAGAGCCAGTGCCAGCCAGCTCCAAAACACATCCACCACTGCCAAAAGCTGTGGGGTTTTTTTCTCTTCTTCCCTTCCTCCATCCCTCCCTTCCTTATGAGCAAAGTCTCTCTCTCTCTTTCTCCTCCATGCACCCACATAATTTGCTCATAGAGGTTCTAGGCAAGAGATGGTAAATGCACAGCCCACATCAGCTATCAAAGCTGCATCTCCATCTAGCTGCAGTATCTAGACGCATCTTCCTCTCAGTCTGATAAACACCTCACATCTGGCTGCTTTACAGACATGCTTCACACATATGACACAGGCTGCAAGAATGCTGCTGGTCCAGCTGCCTAACAGGATTATTTCAAAAGTTTTACCAAACTTTAATCAAGGAATAACAAAATCATACTATTAGAGAACAGTTCTTCCCTTCCTCTAGCCCCATCTTGCTGTTTCCATCAGTCCAACTGAGCTCTGTGAGACACCTACTAAACTGCCAAAGCTTATTTCTCCCTCTCCATCCCCACCTGAGGTTAAAAAATATCAAACAAAACCAAAAGAACCCTCTTCAAATTTCAGTGGTTTTTTTTTAAAGCAGCAATACTAAGAAAAACATTTTTGTAAAGAGGAAAAAGAAAAGATCCTCTCTATTGCTTTCTATTTCTCTGCTATAATTTGTTTTGTGAGATGTTGCATTTTTCACCACTTCACTGAGAAAATTAAGTTATCACTGTTGGAAAACAAGGACATAAGGAACTTACTGAGGTGTGATAAACCAGTTTTTCAGTATCAGTGAAATTCAAGGACATCCATACGTATCAGAGGAAGAAGAAAGCTTTCTGTTCATAAGATTTTCTGAATATTAGCTGATAAAATGAAAACAGCTATTTATTTATTAGTTTCTATATTGCTATTAATTATTTTTCTATAACACTACACTATGCTACACAAATATATTTGAATTTTGTTAACTGTACTACAGCAGGAAAAGACATTTCTTATAATTATTTCCAATTCAGTTTTCCTCACTACCTGTTCTTCATGCACATATCAAAGATGAGTATTCCCTAAAGAAATGAGAGGTGGGAAGGAGTGAGATACTATAGAATAAAAAGCACTAAAATATCATTAAATGCAAAAGATTATCTAAGCCAAGAAGGTATCGTCCTGAAACAGAAATCCCAGTAAGACCATGATACAGCAAAACAACAGGATGAAAATTCACACGTCTTTAAAGGCTCTAAAGAAAATAAAAAAAAAATTAAATAATTTGTAGACATCCTTGTCTATCAGTCCAGTGGATGCAAAGGCACCAAGCACAAATTCAGGGATTACGAGAGAGTTTTTGCTTTGGGGAATTCAGTAACAAGCCATGTCTTATTACATAGAGCAGCTTTGAGAAACTGTGGATGAAAAGCTATTTGACTCATTATTTACTAAACAGAATGCTAGTGAGCAATAAACACCTATTCTTTTTCATCTCATGGGTGTTTCCAGAGATAAAGGGTCCAAAAAGAGGGTGATGGAATAAACTAATAAAACAAATCTTTAGGAAAAGATAAAATTTACATGTGAGTTTCTGAGCTGCTGAAGAATGGCGCTAATTTTTCACAAAACACCTTTCTTCAAAATTTTCTCTACTAATTACAGCAATTGCACTTTATAGAGTAAGGTATTTACAATATGAAGAAGTTAATTGATGTCCTCCTTGCAGCCTGTGAGCCCATTTGACCTGACTGTTTCAATGCTTTAATAAGTAAATGCATATAAACTATCCTTGCTACTATTTATGAGGCTGCTGCCTTAAACCAATAATTTTTTTATCCTCCTTTCTGCAAAATAGTTCAGGAGAGACTTACAGGAACAAAACCACATCAGGATTAGTGATCAATGTAATAATATAATATTGGATTCTACCACTCAACTTACATAGTTGTCTGTAAAAATGAAAGACTCATTATAATTCCCTTCATCTTGAAGTACAGCTATAAGACCATACAATCACTTCCTAAAGGAAATCAGAATTACAACTAGATCGAATATGAAAAAAAATGCACTAGTGGAACATTTTTGTGCAAAAGATGCTGATGCAGTAGAATAAAAGGGTTCAAAAGGACACATCAATTCTCTCAACATTTTAAAAGCAAAACCAAGAAGAATAGCTGGTCTACCTGACAGGCTTTTGCTGCCCAAGTTTGTCCTGGCCAATTGCCCCTAAAGGTCTCCCCATTATTACAAGACAACAGACTTGCTGGAAATTGAATTGACCTCCAGCTGGTAACTGGACAGAGTCTGCAGTTCCACTCAATCAAATACACAAAAGTCTTGCAAGATAAATATTGACCTGAAGAGTTAAAAGAAATGCCTCATTTGGGGATAATTGTTTCTTAAATACAAATTAGCTGCTGATAGACTTTAAGATAGTAACATGGAAAACGAGATCAAGATGTCTCTCTACTCATTTCAGTTCAAAGCTGATTTTTCTAACCTGGGGAAATTCTCACACTTCCTGGCCCATAAGAATAAATTAATGTCTGAATTATTGCTTAAAAATTAAATACTAGTACCACTGGCCTTTCCTCTGTCTGTTAGATATGATGTAAGCAGAGCATGTCTACAGACCAGGTAAAAAGGATTACATAGCCAAAGAAAGCCACAGTTTACAAGTGGATATCTTAAAAATAAATCAGATACTTACCTGGTTAGTACTTTAAGGTTTTAGTACCTCTAAACCTGCCCAAGAAAAGGATCGACAGCCGTGTAGGTACTATAAATAACCTACAGCCGACATACAGATCTACAGAGTGATAGCAAAGCCTGCCTGGTTATTGTGGATACCACCTGTGGTGGTCCGAGTGACTATAGCCCCAGTTCGTCACAAGAAAAAGTAAGTTCATTAAGGAAACGAGTTTATAGATTCATCGCCCACTAGTCTAAGTGATTAATTCTCATGATATGTAGACTCAACCAGTAAATAATCACATATAACTGTCTAAGCAGAAATTTGATTATTTTTTTAATTGTAAAGCTTCTGTAAAATGTACAGTGCATGAGTGGTACAAAGACTAAATATGCCAAGCGGTCACCAAAAGAATTAGATTTACCCCTTTGTGATGCTGAGTTGTTTACTTTCCAGGTTAGTGAAATGGCACCTCATCTAACATAGAAATATCTTCAGGAAGCGACTTGTTATAGTGGCCAGGCTGTCTTGAAAAAGACGAAAGGAATGTAGATGTAAATGCCTGAACTTCCTTGGATCCATGAGCCTTCAAAGGGAAGACTAACTAGAAAAGTTAACACATCCTACCATAAAGGCAAGACGGAAATATGTGGGAAGCTCTAATGCTCTAATCTGTCTGAGTGCTCACGCTTGGGGGTGCCTCGAAAGCAATAATTGAGAGAAGCTTTTAAATGAGATTTTTTTTTTTAGTGAGCATCTCAGAAAGAGTTGTTTTTAAAACAGGATTTGAAACAAGACACATTGCTTGTGATGGCAATATTACTAACATCTAAACAGGAAAAATATTTCCAGAATCCCTGCCTAACTGTTTGGCCATCTCTCAAGGAAAACAGTGATAAAAATAAAGAAAAATAACCCCCCAAAACATATGAAAACTGCATGTCACACCTAACCATTTCATTTCTGTCCTCTACTTTACTAAAACAAAAAAATTCAAGGCAAGAGAAAAGAAATACAATCACAGTCCCTTCTTCTTTGTCCCCTACCAGAAGTCTTACCAGCACAAAATAAAATCTTCCTCTTTGGCTTTAGAGCACCTGGTTCTCACTTGCTAGCTAAAAGTAATTAGCCTTTAATTATCACAAGTTACATTTTCACCTGCAAATCACTGCAGAGTCAGGCTTGCTCCATTAGCATATTCATCTCCCACCTGCAGGCACGAGGAAACACTTTTGCACTTCAGATGAGGGATTAACCTTTAATTTGCCCGGGCTTTTGCTGTATTCTCAGCTGAACACACAAAACAAAATTTGTGGATGTGTGTACAGATTTCGAGGTCAAATGATCTTTTATACTAGAAATGGATTTTAAGGGTTTCTTATACTTTTCTTCAAGGCTAACCATGGGAAAAACCTTAAAACGTTTTCACAGTAATACACACTGACGTAGAAAAAAAATCAATGCACAGACAAACTATCCAATCATTTCATTTTTCTCTCTCCAGTTTAATAGTACTAAGGGAATAGAGGTTTTTAGACATTGTTGATCCATCACTGAAAATATGAAGCATGAAGTCCTCATGAATCCTCTAAAAGTTTTTGCAATACAGGTAATGATCTCCAAGGCAGGAAGTCTGTTTCTCACTGCCACATACACCTGCTTCAGCTGACCTTCCAGCAACTTATTTTCAGCTTTTACTGGGCTCATTACAAAATTTATTCTCCAGGTGAATTTTTGCTTTCACTACTATTTTTTTTAATAAATATAACATTATTCTTTGCATGGATACAGATTGGATGATGTAAATATTTACAGGCTAAGGCTTTAACTGTATAACCAAGCATATCTTTATGCAGGTGGCATGTTCCCATGACTTCAAAAGGACTAACAATGTGTACAAACACATCACTAAGGTGAATATTTTTAGGAAGAAGGCAAAGAACTATGAGTTGTTTTAGACCAAAACATTATGGCTGTGTTGGTTTTGCACAGCCTGGTTTTTGGTAGTGGGGGAACCACAGAGGTGGCTTCTGTGAGAAGCTGCCAGAAGCTTCCATCGTGTCTGGCAGAGCCAATCCCTGATGGCTCTGAAGATGGACATGCTGCTGAGCAAAGCTGGGCCAATTAGAGAGGTTGGTAACGCCTCTGTGATAACATAATTAAGAAGAAAATCAAAACAAAGTCACAGGATTTTGGGATTCTAGTCACTGAAGAGGAGGAGGTGAGAACATATGAGGGAAACAACATGGAGACACCAAGGTCAGTTGTCATAAATGGTTCTGGGAGATTGACTTTTGTAGTCTTCTGTAACTTGAGTCATCTATTTGTTAATTGTTTGTTAAGTAGTTAATGGTTAATTAGTTCCTAGTTAATGTTACAATTTGTTAAAAAGGGGGGAATCTGATTGTTTGGGGGTGGTATTGTTAAAGCTGATTATGCATTTCATTTGGAAAACGGGGGCTATTTAGTTTAGGTCTGTTATATGTATTAGAGCTAGGCATGGGGTTGATTGACAGGGAAGGGAGAATCTTCTAGAAAGAAAAGATGTCATCTGGAATTATCATAAAGGAATAAAGCGAGGACTTCGATTGGACTGGAGATCCACCAATCACTTGACACCCCAACACCACTCATTTGAATGCTCCAATCGCCTAGACTATGAGCTCAACACCCCCAATCAAGTTATCCGCAAGGAGAAGACTCTCGAGAAAGAGGTGGTGCTCCTGGGTGGGGCATAAAAAGTGACCCCTGTAGAGATCCCGGGTCTCTGACCAACAGACCCTGGTCAGGCGCCCAGCGTGGGGTGGGTCCTCCTCCTTAGGGCTAGGCCAATCAGCCACCAGGAACATTAATTGCTCCGTTCAGTGTTTTGGCAATAAATCTGCTCATTGCAAATTGGCTTAAATTTGTTAATATCATCAGTGAAGAAGGAGGGGGAGGAGGTTCTGCAGGTGCCGGAGCCGAGGTGCCTCTGCAGGCCGTGGTGCAGACCATGGTGGAGCAGCTGTGCCCCTGCAGCCCATGGGGATCCACGGGGGATGCAGAGATCCACCCACAGCCCGTGGGTGAGGTGCCCACACTGGAGCGGGTGGATGCCTGGAGGAGGCTGTGATCCCATGGGAGTCCCAGTGGAGAGAGAGGGCCCTTGCTTCCAGGCTGGAGCAGCCTGTCCTTGGAGGACTGCACCCCGTGGAAGAGTGACCCACGCCTCAGCAGTTTTTGGAGGACGGCTTGTGCGTGGGGGGAGGGACTCATGTTGCAGCAGTTTTGGGAGGACTGCTGCTCATGAGATTAGAGCCACACTGGAGAAGTTCATGGAGAACTGTGTCCCACGGGGGGGACCCCACGGTCTCACAAGGGAAGGACTCCTCTCCCTGAGCAGCAGAAGATCCTCGGGGGACAAACTGACCAAACCCCCATACCCTGTCTCCCTGCGCTGTTGGTGGGAAGGAGGGAGGGGATGGGGGAAGAAAAGGTGTTTTTAGTGGCTTATTTTACTTCTCATTATCCTCTTCTGACTCTCAGTAATAAATTCACTTTGTACCTCTAAGCCAAGCCTGTTTTGCCCTTGGAGTGTTTTGTCCTGGTCCTCATCTCAACTCATGAACCCTTCATTAATTTTCTTTCTCTCCTCTGCCCAGCTGTGGCAGGGGAGGGTGAGGGAGCAGCTTTTTTTGGTGGCTGGCATTTGGCCAGTGCCAAACCACAACAATTACCAATGCCTGGAATATGTGCACAGCTGAATTATAAGTAACATGCACGACACTAATATTTAGTATGGAAAGACCTACCTTAGGACTTTACTTTCTTTTATATTTAAAAAACACCTGAATACCCTTCACATCAAAGGACCACAGATCCAAACAACCTATTGTAGAAACTAAACAAAACAAATGGAAAAAATCCTCCATTCCTGAATCTAAGAACCTTTCTGCAGACACAAAACCCAACAAATAAAAGTGTCCTCCCAAATACAAGCGTTAAACTGAATTGGTATGGTTGACCTTGTAAAACAATAACATTGTACCAAAGTAATGATTTTACTTTTTGAGTATTTTTTTTCTCATGTATTACCATGCATCTTTATGATTCTGGTCAGAGTCTGTTGACAAATTATGCATAAATATGCAAAATATGCATAGCATTGTTTATAAATTGTGTTTATTAGATTTGCTGTAATGAGTTCAGCACAACTAGGTCACTGTATCATTTTATTATCATCATATTCCATTTGTGAAAAATGTATCTTAAAACAATATGGAGACAAAATAATATAAATTACTGTTGTGTAGTAATATAAAAATCCAGCTTTAAAAAACAGTGATTGTGTTGTCTTTAATCCGCAAATAGATTTTTCTTTTTACCACATATAAAATACAATTTACCAGACACAAACAAAACCTTTAGTGGTGAACAAGTGTTTGTGATAACAGCTACAATTTCTTGTATATAAAGTATTTCTAAATCTTTTCTAAAACAATATTATATTTTGTGTTTTGCCTCTTCATCGATGCAAAAGGGTTGAGTACATTTCTTTTCTGCACTAAAGCCTTGAGACATCAGGATAAACAACAGCTCAGATATGAATGCACCTCTTCATTCTGTTAAGTTTTTTGGTTTTTTGGGGTTTTTTTCCAGTTTACTTCAGATACATGAAATTGGATTTCTGGAGGCTTAGACAGGTATTTAACCCACAAGACTTTGATTCCTTCTGAATTAAATTTCTTTTTTGGTTTCCACAAATGATTCCATCTTAACTTGAAAAACTCTCATCCCAGAGTTTAATCAAAACTAATTGAAAAAAAGTTTTCCTGTGGGAACTTAAGAAGACAGTATTTTCTACTGAAGATAATTTAATCAAATATTTCTGAGCTGTATTCATCTTTCCTTTCTGTCCTGCTGCATACTGATAGACCAGAGCTTTCTGCCAAGATGCAGTGATTCTGTAAGTAGCATAGAACATGTGTAAAATTAAAATAGCTTAGAAAGGCAAAATGTCTACTTACATGGGAATGCTGGAGTCTTTATTTTCATGGTTAATAAGCTTAAATTGACTTTATGAGAAGATCATACTGTAAAACAAGAAATATTTTTGGGTTGTAACACCTCCTAGACGAATGACCATATTTTTCTCCAAATGGAGATGTGGAGACAATGCAAAGGAAATAATGCATTAGCAAAGCACTGATGTTAATGCCAGGAGTTACTTGTCTATTTTATCAATATCTAGAATCAGAAACTACCAATTTTAAATTGGTAGTTACTGCTAGTATTTATTGGTAGTAGTATTATTATTCTTATTAAGCCTATCTCAAGCCATATCAAAGTTATGAAGGTATGTATCTAAATGTTGAAGGTAATTTTAAAGGTAATAAAGCTATAATCATAACCCAAATTATATTGCATTTCTAGACTAAAAAATTCTAAACATTAAACAATCTCTCTTAGTCCACCACCAAAAAAACACCCCAACTATATATATATAGTTTTATATATATATAGAGCCAGCCTATTCTTCTGATTAATATGATTCTATCTGACTTGTTTCCCCTCCTCTACATTATCCACTCACAGTTTTAACATTGCTCTTTAGGGTTTACAGACTTATAGGCACTAGACATTGCTACCATCAGGAAACAGCCAAAATACCATATATTTTAGGTCATGTTGCCATGACATAGAAAGAGGGTTATGTCTGAAAATACGCATTTCCAATATATATCGGTCACTTCTACATCAATTTGCCATACACAGCTGCAGCTAGCAAACTATCTTTTCATTTGTAGGAGAGCTGTCATATTTGCCATAAAGTTTCTTCAAAGAGAAATATGACACAGTTCCTTTTCTTACTTGGATGTCACAGTAAATACAGGATATTCAAAGCACATTTGCTATTCCGAGACAGAGCATTATTATAATTCAACACATTTGGCTAGAAATCAAAATAGCTACCCCATCCCAAAAGCAAAGACACAAAAAAAAAATTACTTTCACTTAAATAATTGTGAAATTTTCAGCACAGACGACAATACATCAATTTCTTGACACTTCCTTTTTGGCTTTAAACATGCAAATTGAAAGAAGGTAATCTGTCTTTTCCCTTCACTAGCCATCCCTTTCTAGTTTACTAATACTAAAGTTCCGTTAAAACATTGTGCATTTAATCCCTCCCTAGCAAAGAATCCACAACGATTTTAAGGCAATTGTAGATGTTTCAAGCAGAGCTAAGACATATCAAGTTTCTGCTTTCATAGTTATTTTAATCTGATTTTGTTTAAAGTATATAATGTTTAATTAAAAGGAGCTTAATTTACATGTATTTTAAGTATGCACTTATCACCTTACATTGACAGCCCAATAAAAACACTGGCATGTGAATTTCACCAATAAGCAACCTTAGCAATCCTTGGCTGTACCAAGTCATCAGCAAATCTCCACATGTATAAAACATCAATGTTATGATAACTTTAAAACCTTTCAACCTGCATTATGAGACTCCTAAATTAAGCAAATAATCAACAATGCATGCAATTCATTCAGGTAGCTTTTTCCCCCCTGAGAAGGTAGATTAAATGAAGCCCTTAAACAATAAGTAAAAAGGGCTTCATCACTGTGGTGTCCAGTATCAACAGGGTGATTCTGTGTTACTTCTTTGGGGCACGGAATAAATGAATTTCTTATCACTGCCGAGTCATGAAAAAAAATGACTGATGTTCATATGGATGACATATTTTCCTAGCTGGAGCAGCAATGGGGTACAAAGCTGACAGACCCCCTTGCGTGGTGGTGCAGGTGGCCAAAGCCCCCCAGATCTCTAAAAGCAACACCAACTCCCATCTGTGGTGGTCAAAGGCTTAAATCCCTTCTCTCACTCCTAGGCTCGGGTGAGAGCCCACGATCCCCCAGTTCCATGGGTTTTATACTTAGTTATGGTTGGTTCAGGTTTTCCCCTCCCTGTTTTATGTATGAAGTTATTAATATTCATTCCCCCTTATTAATATGTATATGTTCTAGAAAGTTCTGCTTTATTCGACATGCCATTGGTTCCTCCTCCAAGTCCCTCCTATGTATTATCCTCATTTGTCCCCTTAGCTGCCCCCCCCCCTTTTATCTCCAACTTTATTGGCTGGTTCCCTTATCCCCGCCAGTCCCACCCTCCGTATATAAGTTTCATCTCCTCATTAAAATTTGGCTCTTCGTCCCTGTCCCTCTGTGCGAGTAAACATTCACGTGGATTATCATAAGATGAGTCCCCTCTCTCCTTTTTTGCCTCCACCTGCGAGCCCAATCATCTGACCAAAGGAAGCTCTTTCGGGTGGAGAGCTGGTCCTCAAACTCCTTTGTCGCCGCCTCATTAAGAACGCAGCAAGCAGACCCTCGAGCTATCCAGTAATCTGGGCTTGTGTGCGTTAAGTCCCTTGTATGTCCAAAGAAGATCCATTTATTACCAAAAATCGCCCCCTTTTTATAGCCTTAAGCTCAACCGAACATACCCGAAACCAAACCGAAGCCTGGCAGAACTTAACTGAAGAAGGGCACCCATTGGCTGGCACAGCTGCAGTGCTGCTGTCCACGCGTCCTGTCACCCAATCAGCTTCCTGTTCACACGCTGTCCACGCGTCCCATCACCCAATCAGCTTCCTGTTCACACGCTGTCCACGCGTCCTATCACCCAATCAGCTTCCTGTTAATTCGCTGTCCACGCGTTCCTCCAGCCAATCACAATCTCGCTTCCAACTGTCACTCAACTGCCTCTCACCCCTCAACCGACTTCCAGCCCTGCAGCCTGCAGCTGTGCCTTTCCCACAGGGCCTTCTGGTAACCATAAACCTCAACCAAGTTAACAATATAACCCCATATTCCACAATATGGTTATGAGCATCTGAGGTCTATCAGTGCTCATTAAAAGCCATTATTGACATACTCATTTTCTAGCAAAACCTATTCTGGTTAACTACTCCAAAAACTCAACACGTGAATCTTGGATTCTGTCTAGAACTTCATCTGCTAAATGTGCAGAGACAGTTATTTTTATGTTCTTCTATGATTCAGTGGAAATGCTATATAAAGAATAACTGATAAAAATCTCTGTAGTATGTAAAAGGTGAATATTACTAAATCCATCAAACAATCCAGGCCACGTTCAGGAATCTCTGCAAAGAAAATGTGTCCGTGGCCCTTTGATTCTCCCTTCAGTTACAACATTCACATGTAAATGAAAGTTCTTTTCCAGGATAAGCCAAATACAACAGACAATGGTCAAATATTTTCTCATGATTTAAGAAATCAAGAACGTTTAAGAAAATGCTGGAAAAATAAGAGGCCTTTTATTCTGACCTTCTAATGCTACATGAAGACATATAATTGCATTCTCAGCTCTGTGAACCCAACCCAACTGTAATTAAACAGAGATGCTAGTTATTAAATCAAGGATTCTGATTTATTGAATTTTTGTTGTTCTTGTTGTTAATGGTAGCGGCTTACCTTGTGAATATTTTATATGTTATACATGCTGCTATTTCAGGATTAACCAGTAATAAGAATGGTGTAGATGATTAAACATAGCTTGCATTAAATTTTAAAGTACTATTTCCATTTACTTTGGCAAACTAATAATGAGGAATACATTGTGGATTTCATCTGAGAGTAAATAGGATCATTAAACTTGGAAAACTCAACTTGGTATAACTGAATAAAAAATTGTTTTATTGTAGTTGTAAAGGATGAAGTAAGAAAGAAATTTGATGAAAAAGATAACTAGCTGAGTGTCTTCTCCCTTAAAACCACAGCTTCACCTTTTACCTTCTCAGTCTTTTTCTCTTTAGAAGATGGGGGTGATAATGGCATTATGAGGCTGTGACTAGAAAGGTAAGACAAAACAAAGGATTTCCAGAAAACTATTATTTTTTAATATTTTTACGTTGCAATAATTCAGTGGGTTCTTTTCTCACAGAATCCCACAGAATCAATTAGGTTAGAAAAGACTCATAGACACACAACTCTTCTCTTGGTAAATATGAATTGCCCGTGCTTTTTTATGCTTTTTTCTGCTTTTTTCCGCTTTTTTCCTACGTCAGAACTGCAGAGGACTGCAGTATACCTTACATCTTCTGTCCAAAGGGAGAATCTCCTATGTCTGTGTCATTCATAATAACAGCTGCCTTAAAGTCAAGGCTCCACAGAACTCTCTAAGTTTCACTGCCCATGCCATTGGAGAGTTGCGGGTTTTTTTCTGTTTTTCTTTTTTAATTATGTTGTGACCTTCGTTTGGTTTTTTTTTTTTAATGTCTGACTTTCCACCTGAAAGTTCTTCCCTGATTCATGGTTGATACCAGGCTGGTACTACTCCCCTGCTGTGAACAGTTACTCTGAACATAATTGTCCTTTACTAACTGGTGTCATATACTCCTAAGAGTACTCCGTACTCCTCTCCTACCTCTCTTTTCACCATTTTCTCTGTAACAAATAACTCTGAACGAATTGATTTCTGTAAGTCATGTTAACTGGGGCTCTGATTCATTTTGTTCTCCTTCGGACTTCCTCCAATTAGTCGACATATATGTCTATTTTAAGGTCTGAAAGGGTGGTGGATCTGACATCCTTTAAATTCTTGCCCATGTACTGGCATAAATAGCTCATATTTTATTCAAACATTTTTTGCAGAATTTCATGCACTTTTGAATAAAAATGAGAAGTGAGGTGATATTTCCCTCAATTTTTTAATGGATTTAACGTTCCGAAAATACCATTTAATTTTTCCATCTCTGTGTTGGGAACCCTTAGGTCCCATACAAACTTACTTTCCTCTTTTCAGGCAGTTTTTCCACTTAATCCCCAAACTCCATTTCTGATCAGTAGGGCACATTCCTTCCTATAAGGTGCAAAGAGAGTCCTATGAGATGGCAGACTGCTCCTGCATTTCCCTCTTTCTTTGTTTTTTGTATTGTCTTCCAGGCACAATCTTTGTCATGTTTGTATCTGGCATAATAAAGAGCCTCTTTAGAACATTAGACCATCTTTGCCTTTCCAATACTATATCCATACATTACCATAAAGTGACTTCCCAGCTTCCTTCAAAAGATGTGCCATCAGTCTACTGAATTTTGAGAGGTTGGACCTTTTCCTTTTCTTTTTTTTTTCTGTTTTTATTTTCCTCCCTATAAAGTTTCCCACTTATATTCCAATGCAGAAGAAAAGTAAACACTGAAATATCCTAGTAATGGGAATTTCTTATTTTCCCTAATGTTACTACGGAATGAGAGAAACTCAGGAAAGGGAAAAAAAGAACCTAACAGTCTGCTGTAATAATTTCTTCCCATAACTTGTGACTGGCATTGCAGTTATCTATTTATCAACTAAATAGATTAAGTCTTAGCTTGGACTTCTACAGACTAAATAAAAGAGCAGAGATATTTATTTAACCTTTGTATAGGCAACTACCATGAATAATATAAACCAGCAAATGTCTTTTTTTCCCTGTAGAAACTATAACTCTCATAAACTGAATTCTTGCCTATAAAACTTACAACAACTTATTATTTTTTAACAAAAGCAAGTGGGGTCTCCATACTTGGTGGCATATATGAAATTTTTCTTTGCAGTTTACAATAGTATGATCATTCAAAGTAGGACTGGAAAAATAGTGCACTGCATTTTCTTAAAAAGTGGGACTGAATGATGACTGATGAAGTGAATAATCTTAAACTGATTTCTTTAATAAAACAGAAGCAAGTTATTACGTAAAAATTAGTTCTATAATTATGCAAATAATCAGATTTCTGTTTCTCTGCCTTATATGAAAGTAGTCTGTTTGCCAATAAATTCCGTTTATATTTATTATTATGTTTCCTAACTAAATGGGATTAAAAATAAATCCTTAGGACATCAATAGGTTTTAAAAATTGATGGAAGACTCTGTGTTAAACTATGTAGAATCAAATACAAAATAAAAATAGATGGTACAGAAGATTAGTACTTTTGCAGAGTACAAGGAGCAATAAAAAATGCATAATAATAAAGCTTGCAAAGAGTAAATGCATGCCAAACATAAAATTTTCTTTACAGTTATGGACTTATTCTCTGTAGTAAATCTTAAAGAAACCATTCCAACTTTTGTAGCTGTGTTGAAAGTAAAAGAAAAGGAATGACAGAACTAAACCTGTTGGTCATTTCTTGAAGTGTAGGCAGTGTTTCACTGTGGGTCATTGGGTTGTTCTGACTCCTGACAAGAGGTTTCTCTTTGTTCATGTTAGGTGTTAGCAATTTCAGAGGTCCGTGGATCACTAAAACTTGATATAGTAGACTTGAATACTCATAGCAGAAACTGAAAAGATGCGCACACGTGCTACCACAGGTCTTGATCAGAACCACAGCATCAAAATCATGGCCCAGTGTCACACTTCAACTGACTGAAATATAAATAAGTGGTGAACAAAATCACCACAGAATACTAATAGAGTAACATATTAGATATATGCAAAACTGTATCAGTCTTATAGATGAGAACTAGTTATGTAGCTCGGTGTAAGGTATGAAGACTATTGTATAGAAGTTTCTGCAATAAAGTTATTAATAAGAAGTGCTGCATGCAATTAATGAGAAATTGTCAGCACTCACCACCCTAAAAACCATGAAAATACTATTATTATTACTGTGTTAAAATTGAGCAGTTTCAAAAGAACAATTTTTAGGAAAGAAAAGTTATTTTTGAGGGGGAACTCTCCCCTGAAAAGTGACCAAGGAGGAAATAAGAAAGGAATGTAATGTTGGGGGCCTCTAGAGAAATGCTCTTGACCTCACAGTGAAAGCATCTCTATTTTTGCCCTCAAAAGCAGAGAAAAGTAGACTAAAGTCAACAGAAGTTCACATCTAAACTGAGAAGTTGAGAAGAGGGAGAAGCCAAGTATGCTTCTATCCTTGTCCTCAGCTGTGGGTGAGGACCTAAGTCCTTGGGGAAAGACTTGCTTCTGGATTGATTGATCCTATCAAAATAAAACCTATTCAGACAATATGAAAATTAATTATGGTCTCCATTAAAGCCTCAGTTTTGCCTCCTAATTCTATTCTCAGAAATGTAAATTCAGGTTGCTTGAACTTTACTTAACTGTCCGTGAGGCTACATAGGAAAGCACGCACGATGAGTGAATCTGTTCTAGGATTCATCTTACATGGTTTTCCCCACCTTTCCTTTTTGTTTTAGAAATAAATATTTAGCTTCATAATTGAGCCTGAACCAAATAGTGCTGATGTCTTCGACAACAGCATGAGGGAAAATAATTACTGTTCTCTTGTTTTCTCTGTGCTCATATACAAAATTACAGCACAAGACGTCATCAAATTGCTATCCTTCATGGGTCTCTTGTCTCTTTAATCTGGATTCTTTTTCTTATTTTCTGTGTGGATTATGTTCTTTTCCTGCTAACTATAAATCAGCAGGAATTTTCCCTTTTTGCACTACCTTTGACTAATTAAATCTATTTATGAAATTAATTTAACAGAGTTGACACAGCAACTATGAGCAAATGTCAGATTTACAGCCTCAGCTTCTGCAAACCAGAAAGAGATGAATTCTAAAGGATGCATATATTGCTCAGTAATAATAAAAATAGATTATAATTGGCCATTTGGGGAGAAAAATGGATCAGAAAGGTGGAAAATAATTTGAATTGTTTTCAAAAAGTACACTTCTAAAATTTCACTGAGCATGAATGTGTATTATTAGATGTTGAGTCACCCACCTTTTCATGTCCATGTAGTCAAAACAGAATCAGCACTTCTCACATAAAAAACGAAATCTAATTTGACACATTAGTTTTCATACTGATACCAGAAAAAAAAAAAAAGGAGAGGGGAGGGGGAACATAAATATTCAGAAGATTTTTCTTGGAGGGGTTTGGGTAAGGGAAAATGTAATCACATCTTTTTACTTTCAATAATATTTTCCCCCAACATGACACACAAGGTTTTAAAAAATAACTGTCTACATAAGCAGCAGTTATACAAGTTGTAAAAACTGAAAAAAATAAAAGAATCACCCTGGATCTGTTTTCTACTTAGCTTTTTTTATTGCATAATAAGTACAAAGCTAAGTATATGCTTATCTTTCTGCAGAGAACATAATGTTTTTGGCACAAGATTTTACTCTTGTAGAAATTGCAAAAAAAAATTAGCTGTCAGAATCTTAGAAGACCAGTTTCTTTCAGAAATAAAAAGCTTTGTGGTTTTGAGTGGGATTTTTTTGGGCATTCTATAGTAGTAAGAGTTCACAGACAAATGGTATTTATTTTTGGACTCGTGAATGTAAAAATGAAAAAGCTTTCATGTTCTAAAAATCAGTAACTGTTTTTATTTCTAAATAAATAATAATTTCTAAAAGACACAAACTTATTAAGATTCCTGACAGAAACTACAATGCTAGACTGATATAATTTGTTGAATACAGAAATGGGGGTTGAAAATGAAAACTTGTGCTCTGATCAACAGCAGCTCAGGTCAGCCTTGGCTTTGACCATCCAAGTCATCGAAAACTGCAAGGATAGAGATACCACAGTTCTTCTGGGTAATCGTTTCCTGTGCTGCCCTATCCACTGAGCAAACAGAACAGAACAGAATTCTTGTAATATGATACAGAAGTTCCTGTGCTTGGACTGCAACCATGGCATCATTAGCAAGTGAAAATGATGTTAACAACAAAGAAACACATAAAAAAGACCAGTAGTATTGAATGAAGAGGCATGAGAGATTTTGAAAATTTCCTGTGGAGGGAAAAAATGTATGTGGTGTTAGACAACTTCTATGTCAAAACCAGAGTTACTGTGCTCGCTAATCAAGAGGATAAGAATTGAAAACCGCTTTCCAGAAATCATCAGAAAAGAAAATATTTGTGTAATTGATCATGGGCTTAATGGAACTTAAAACTGATGGAAAATTGTTTGCTACTGGAATAGTCCAACCATCGATAAAATGAAAGAGACACCTCCAGAGTAATATGTCAGACTTAAGCAAACCCATACTACGTAAAGTTCTCAATTTAGAAGATGAAAAATGAAATAAGATGAGAAAAATCAAGTAGAAGGTCTATTGATAGACTAATGGCAACCACTGTGTTGCTGTTTTTCTTGCACTATTGGAGGACAAATACTACAATTCCATTTTAGATTTTTCTGAATCTATGTTAATATTCAGTTCCCCATTTTCATAGAAACATATCCATAAAAAAGAACCTCCAAAGGGTATGATTGTTTCTATGTACTGTGCTTTGGGGAACTTTTGTCTTATTTTGCTATCACCACTCTCATGACAATGCATCTACCAACACACTAATTTTGGAGGAAACTCTATTGCTGACATTATCATCTAGCCCATATTCAGTAGAGCTATGGCAGTCTATTGTCACAGTTTATGGTGAATATTTATATATCTTTGCATTATATTTTGTTGGTTGGTTTTCTGTGTTTTGCTGGGGTTTGAGGGGTTTTTTTGCTGTTGGTTTTTCTTTATATTAAGACACACTGTAGTGGACAATACTTTTGATGTTGCCTCAAAGTTCAAAACTTTAAAGAAAAGCTGAATCTATGGATTTCTTACTGACTTGATAACCACCACTGAAACATTTTTAGACTGAAGTCATGTAGGGCAAAGAAATCTGCACAGTCATCCAGTAGGTAAATTGCAAAAGATTATTTCTCCTCCTCTGAAAAACTGGAGGTGTCTAAGAGTGTTTCTGATGTCCCTTTTGTTTTGTAACACTAGTAGAGGTAATTGTCAATTACTAATTATAGCAGGGTGGTAATGTTTCTCAAAGCATCTATTGTTTAGCTTTAAGGTCTCTTTGTTAGGTACAAAGTGAAGTGACACTAGATCCTTGGAGCTGATGGATTTGAAAAATGCAAATGCTGCTGTAGCAGTTGCTTTAACTGCAGATACATGGAGCAGGAAAGGCCAGAAGCCAGAATTTATGTTCAATAGCAGTACAGAGAAGTTATAGAAGATTTATTATAGTTTTGTTCTGTATGCACATTGTATGGCTGAATGACAAAGCTTTAGAATGTGTCCTAAATTTGACATTTAAAGGGTCCAGAAAGGATATAACTCAATGGGCCATGTTCAGCTCTGACCTAAAGCTTTCCCAGTAAAAAGATATTATTAAGGAGAGTTCACTAATCTATGAGCTGCATGGAACAGATTGCAGTTCTTCAGCACTTAGAAAAAGTATTTATGAATGGATCTTGCAAGAAAAGTGTGGGTTGATCAGAATTTATTCAGAATACATAATGGATAAAAAAATTAAAAGGTTATAAGCAATGGTGAATACATTTGCCTTAGCCTGCTGATATTTCTAACTTTCTACCAGTAGCTGTACAAAGCACTTGACTGAAAAGCATTTGCTGTGGTTTTGTTATTTCAAAATATATTCACCTTCAAATCACATGAACTGCAACAGACCACACAGAAAGTCTATTTTATTTCAAGCAATGAAAAGATGAAAATTAAATGCTCTGGAGTACAAAATACAATTTAAGACTTTAGGAAAATACTCTCTGTGTTGATTTTGCACGGACTGGTTTTTGGTGGCAGGTGGTGGGCCATGGAGATGGCTTCTGTGAGAAGCTGCTAGAAGCTTGCCACCATGTCCGGCAGAGCCAATGGCTGATGGCTCTGAAGGTGGACATCCTGCTGCGCAAAGCTGGGCCAATGAGAGAGGTTGGTAACACCTCTGTGATAACATATTTAAGAAGAAAATCAAAACAAAGTGGGGCACGCAGTTTTAATTCCAGACAGAGAAGAGGAGGAGGTGAGAACATGTGACGGAAAACAACATGGAGACACCAAGGTCAGTGGAGAAGGAGGGGGAGGAGGTGCTCCAGGCACCGGAGCTGAGGTGCCTCTGCAGGCCGTGGTGCAGACCATGGTGGAGCAGCTGTGCCCCTGCAGCCCATGGGGATCCATGTGGGATGCAGAGATCCCCCCACAGCCCGTGGGGGAGGTGCCTGTGCCGGAGTGGGTGGATGCCTGGAGGAGGCTGTGATCCAGTGGGAGTCCCGGTGGAGAGAGAGGGCCCTTGCTTCCAGGCTGGAGCAGCCTGTCCTTGAAGAACTATACCCCATGGAAGAGTGACCCATGCCTCAGCAGTTTTGGGAGGACTGCTGCTCATGAGAATTGGAGCCACACTGGAGAAGTTCCTGTAGAGCTGTCTCCCGTGGGAGGGAACCCTCTCCTAGAACAGCAGAAGAAAACCTTGGGTGACAAACTGACCAAAACCCCCCTGCCCTGTCTTCCTGCACTGTCGTGGGAAGAAGGGACAGGGTTGGGGAAGAAAAGGTGTTTTTAATGGCTTATTTTACTTCTCATTCTCCTCCTCTGATTTTGTTAGTAATAAACTCACTTTGTATGTCTAAGTTGAGCCTGTTTTGCCCTTGGAGTGTTTTCTCCCCGTCCTTATCTCAACTCATGAACCTTTCATTAATTTTTTTCTCTCCTCTGCCCAGCTGTGGCAGGGGAGGGTGAATGAGTAACTTCTGTGGGTGCCTGGCATTTGGCCAGTGCCAAACCACTCTCACTGAAATTATGATGACTACTGCAAAACTAATCACCATCCTTGCAAATACAATATTTCTCAAGAAAGACTTTCTAAAACTGTCAGCCATCTATGTATACCCGTGGAGCATTAGTTTGAGAGGCAACTCTTAGAAAAGAGTGGAATCTCAGAAGGAACTTCTGGAATTTACCAGTGAGTACTGCAAAGCCTAAGGGATAGGTGCTTTGTCATCACTTGAAATATGAAAAATTGACCACCCCCTTATATGATAGCATTATATCACCTTCCTATTAGGTGGAAGAGGTCATTTGCCTTCCTGGAGCTGCAAAACTGTGGGATTGTGCCCACACTGGAAAGTCCATTGATGTTTTGGTTTAACTTAGTATACTAAATTCTTCAAATAAATTCAAGATCCGGCTTAACACCACCAAACATTACATGCCAGTACCATAAACAAGCAACTGCCCAAAACTAACCATACATTCTTATTCTAGGTATGAATTCTTATGAGCCAACAAATTAATCTGTGCTATCAAAAATCCTTATCTTGTACACTAAAACTGTCATACCTATTTGTTATTAGGTTCTATGTCTCAATCATGGTCTCTTTAAAAATACTCTTAAAAGTTCGAAGTATTGTTAGCAGTTTTGAGAAGAAACAATTTCCAAAGAAGTGTGCAAGAAGGCTTGCTTATGGATATAAAATATCTTGGGAACTATAGGTGGGAGTCTTTTTAATGTAGTTTCAAGATGGAATGAAAAAAAGGCCAGTAAGCCCGTTCCCTTTCAATCTACATTCAAAGCCTAGAGAAATATTTCATCCATGTTCAGAGAAACAAGCGCCATCTTCTAATCTCTCACAAGTGGTCAACACCTTTGCAGAACTGATTGGTGGAGTTGGAAGGCATCTGCTTATCCTCCCATGTCTCACCATCAGCAGCAGCTTCACAACATCTGTTTTGCTCTTTTCCCTTTGATTTCTTCTCATAGCTTTGCCTATTTTAAATCCCCAGGGAAATGGTGCTTTAAGTCTTACCATCTGCTACTTAGCCATTAAAAATGAATACAAGTAAATATTAAAGCCTGTCTGGAAAGGATGCATGTGTATATTCACTGATTTTAAGTGTACTTTCTTAAAAAAAAAATACTAAGTAAATGGAATGAATAAAACTGTCACTAAGCCTTATTTTAATGGTATTAAATCTCATGTAGAATATTTTAAACATATGTATTTAAAATCAGTACAGTTCCAAGTTAAAATTAAACACAGGATTAAGGTCCTTACCCATAAAGAATCGCACAAATCTCTAAATCCTGTTACCTATAAATAAACATCCAAATGTTTAATGCTTAATTACCTCAACTTTTGTCACTATATTTTAGTCTGACACCAGGTCTCATTCTGTCTTTTCTATTTGAATGATAAGAAAGCTACTCTCAGAAGTCTGAGAAAGGTAGTTATAGGCTGTCAAGTCTCTTCATTTTCTCTCAGAAGAAAATGAAATAGATTGATCTTTTTAGTACAAAACGTATTTTATAGACTGAATCATTCATGTAGCTCTTTTTATCTGAAAATCCCTGTTGTTCATGACGTATCGCTACCAGTAGTTACGATAGTCTAATAATTATATCACAAAGCTGTGCTCAGGTATATTTTTATTTCCTACCACCATTTATATGTTATTTTTGCTGTTAAATTCTTCCTGCATTGAAAATTTGTCCTTTATTGAATATCTTTGCTTAATTTTAAATTCTTTTAATCATGAACATCTATCATGATTAAAATTTCCCACCTCATAGGCTCTAGTCTGAAAATTATTTTTCTGCATTTTCTGGCAGTGATTTGTACCATGATTTCCCTTCTTTTATTTTACTGTTTTTCTTGTTTCCTCTCTTAATTGGTATGTTGTCTTTTTTTAACTAACAGCAATGGAACTGTTTGGGGAGATCAGATAAAGACCTGTTTAACAGTCCATCATTATTGATCAATTATTGATTTTATTCGTAAGGGGTGTCTGTATTTTCTCACACAGTTGTGTACACAAGTATTCTCGGTATTTTAATTATAGACATCAAATTTCCTAACAGATAATATTTTATGCAAAATAATATATCATAGTATTTAGGAAAAATCCAAATGTAGATTTTACCCTAGTCTCAAAAAAGTTATATATTACGTGTTGGTGAGCTCACAGTGAAGAGAGCTGGATCTAAATTTGTACTTTGTCAATTTTGGAATCTTTATTGCTTATAGATTATTTTGTGACTTAGCAATCACTGTGAACAATTCAGTAGATTAGTAAACCATCTTCTCACGTGGAAAGAATTTCTTTACTATATTTAGTATATGCATAGAGTAAATTTTAATTTTTGTATATTAGCTTTATGTAATCGTTGCATGACTAAAATGCTTTTGCCATTAAGATCTTACAATTGTAATACGACACTTTCTTGTCCATTTATGGTTTTTTGAAACAGATCTATGTCGTGTGAAAAAATTTAACATCCAGTACTAATAATTTTTCCATTTACAATGAGATTTAAATAAAGTACTCACAAAAACTCATGCATATAACTTCAGAGTTATATTTTGTCATTAATTTTGTCAATATTACTTCAAAATGTAATGGGCATAAAGACATTGAAAAATCTTTTTATTGACCAATTGCTGACAGAAAATTTTTTCAGCTTATTTCTGAGGTAGTGACAACAAATGATGGTTCACCCTGTATAACCCCGAGATTTTCATTGTACTGGTATGGTTGACATTATTGCTCTTATATGTACCTCCTTACAATGCTTATATTATCAGTTTAAGTTGTTTCTGGCTTGCATTACATTTGGTCCTGTATAGTCCAACAAAGCTAAACCCCATATTTGTATGTAATATTTAAACTATTTGAAGACAATTTCATATAAGACTATAATATCAGGGCACAAATTAATATTCACTGAAAAAAAAAAGTGATTACCATCAAACATAAATTGTGAAGTTCTTTATTTGGAAACTAAGGTTTGTCCCTACATAAAACTAATTGTCTTTCTCTCCAACCATGCCTCCATCTTCAGCAATTTTAACTCCGCACTGAGTTATCAGCCAGTAGATATTAAGACTATTTTGTTGTGTTTAGCTTTTATGTGTTGGCAGTCTGTTTTTTACAGCTTTTTAAACAGATGGTTTTATATCAGTAATGCCTAACAAGACACAGAGCAAACAAAAATAAAACTCTCACTACCAATATTGCTTTTCATTGCCCAGTTGCTGCCAGCTAAGATAGATTGAACCTATCTCTCATTAAAAAGCCAACAAAAAGATGCAGTTTCACAATTCCTGAGTGTATACTTATCAATTTACAAGACTGAAAATTCTGGGAGTGAGCTTGTGAATTGTGTAGTTATAGATTTCAGTCATGAACATTTACTGTAAGAATTAATGGAAAAGTGACTATTGGCAAGATCTGCTGCCAGATTTGACTTCTGCTATTTTGTGAATACCAATGGGAATTTCAGCTCATGAGATCTAACAGACCCTGACTTTTTTTTTTAGGCTATTACAGCAGATTTCAGAGCACACATCATATGTGCATTCTGTGATATGGTAGGTACCAATAATGACAGATAATTCTCTCTCTATTCGTAATTCCAGAAGCCATGGTTTTAAATAGTTTCTCAGTACTAGAAAATAATCACAAGTATGTTTTTATTTTGTTGGTTTAGTTTCCTTAAGAAGTCGTTTTGGGTAATGCTTAAAATGCAAACATACATTCAAAAACATGCATTGCACT
This sequence comes from Falcunculus frontatus, assembly GCA_013398115.1. NCBI lineage: Eukaryota > Metazoa > Chordata > Aves > Passeriformes > Falcunculus > Falcunculus frontatus. Next base: position 373,433 of record VZRV01006384.1, on the reverse strand, counting down.
TCTCAGATTAATATAATACATCACACAATCCTCTTATACTGAAACATAATCAATTCACAGTAGTAGATACTTTGTCTAACTTCTGAAAATCTACCTGTTTTTTCTATGTCATTCCCCTCAGATAACGAAAGAATAATTTAGGACAAAAAAAAATTGAAACACATTAGTTGAATATTTTAGTAAAAATCCTTAAGCACCAATGGAGAAAAGAAACATATTTACCCAAGATTGTTTAGTGTCAAGTAGTATTGAGATAAAGAAGTAGATCCTTCACTTCTATGGATTTGTAAAATCGTAAATCATGTTAGCAGGGATATTCTGTCAGACTAAAAGTGGCCTAAAATACAAATTGTTTAGCAACGTGTTGATACGTGGACGTGATATTGCATGATGAACATATATATCATAGCGGAGCTCATACTTACAATTCATCGGCAGAACTCCTTTTACATGATTAACTGATAAAGAATCTTCCTCTAAGTTTAACATTAAAACTTTCAAAATTATTCCTTATAACTCTTTGAAGATCACCTTGAAAGTCTCGAGGACTTTGCGAAATATTTCCCAAGTTCTAAACATAGCTGCCAGTCAACAGTCATATACTTGCATTTGACACAGATACAATTAAAAAAAGTGCTCCTAAGTCTCAACGGAGTTACTCTAGATTTACACTAGCATTCCTGAGATACACAGAAGTTTGCATCTTTTCCTAAGTCCTAAAAAACATCAAAGACTTAATTTGCAGCCTCTAATTTTGGAATTGCTCAGGGAAATCAGATGATCTAGTCACAATATTGCAAAGAGGGAAAACACAATTCAGGGCCCCGTTACCAGACATACAGGAAAGCTATTCCCATACTCTTTGTGTGCTGTGGCAGTATTCGTCTGAGCGGTGCCGGGGACCTTGAGAAGTAGGCCAGTTTCTGTGCACACGGAGAGTTAGCGGAGCTTTAACTAGCACAGCATTTCATTCAAGAAGTCAGCTTCAAAACTTCATTTAAAATTATCAGGGGCACATTATCTGGGAACACAAGAAGAAGCAATTATTGGTTTAATTAGCCTGCATTCACCACGTTGTGCTCCTTCTCTTTGTTGGATTGCCAGGCAATTTTGTAAAATCATTAAGCAAGGGAACTATAATTCCACGATGACCTAATCTGCAGCTCCATCCTATCACACTGGAATATTTTAAAGTTATTTATGACTGTCCTCAATAAACGCAAAATCCATTGGGCAAGAAACACTTTGGTTCCGCAAAATTCCAAATGGCTTCCCTTACTGAATGTTTTTTGTTGCATTCGGTTTTCTGTGCTTGAAAGAGAAGGTTTGCTGTGAAAATAATTGAATGTTACTATGGAAATGCACAGGACACACAAAAATATATTTTTCTGTCCCAGGGGAAAAAAAAAAAATCACACAAACATTTCATTTTCATCATAACCTTTGATAAAATGGGCGTGAAGAAAGATTCAAAACAGTGTAAAACAAACTCAAAACATATTATATAGATCTTTCTCCTGAGAAGGAAATTGAATATATAACGTTATTTTTCTACCTAATCTCTTGGATTTTGATGGTGGGAGAGATTTAGGAATGCAATTCATGGCATTTTATTATTGTTTATGTCTTGGTTTCATCATCATCATCTTATGAGGTTTATGTTCTTTCACCGCACCTTTGACACAGGAGACTAAAAGAAAGGTTAGATTTATAAACTATGTATCTCCATACCTCTTAAGCAGTAATTTAGTATAGTATCGTCTCCAGAAATTACAAATCATACAGCATCCAGGAAGACTGTGTCTGAAATGCGTGTAATAAATTAAAAGTTGAAAATATCACTTGATAACCATATATGAAGAAACCATTTGCCTAATTAAATTGTTTCACTAGGCTAAAATAAATCTGTGAAAAAGCTGTAATTTCTACATATGCTTTGCTAAATAGAAAACTGATTAGGACAAAAGAAATGGCATTTTTCATTCTAAAAGAACTTTTCTAAGAACACTTTTCTAAGTCTTATCTACTTTGTGAGTGAGATACATTAAAAATTCTATGCCAATTTAAGAGTTATGTAAAATATCATATGTAAAGGCAATTGATTTTTTAAATTAAGGAATGTAAAGTTAAATTAATTTTGCTTCATGTAAATCAAACAAACATTATTTTTACATCATTAAAGAAACAGAATAACTTGACTAGAGCATTTTACCTTACTGCTGTTCTCAGCATGTTGACGTAGACCAAGCACACAGAACAACTAACTATATCACATAATCCTGATAAAACAGTGTCAGAGTTTTAAACATTTTTCGAACACCCAAAGGCACAAATTCCTGAAAGGGTGTAGGTATGTCTGAAACTTCTAACTATTCCCAGCTATGGAATTATTTAAGCTTAAAAAAATCTGATTTTAGCTAAAAGTTAATGTCTTCATAAATGTGCTTAATGAATTAAGTACAATCTACTCTTTATGTTAAATTTTACCTATAGCTCTTCAGGACATGAAAATACATTCAGGACATGAAAATAAAATAAACATTGTTATGTTTACACTATACACTGGAACACTGAAAATGTGTTCTTTAATACAGGGTTCTTGGTCTTATATTGCTTCATTTTAGCCTGGGAAATCAAATGAACATTTAGTTTAGACTCTCATAATGGTTTACATTTTAAAGTGATATGTGGCACTATATGACACAAAGAAAACTGCAGTCCATTAAATTCCTGATAAAACAACAATAAAAAGATTGGAAATCACAGACCTCACCATTGCAAGTACAAAAGAGAAATGAGGCACTAAAGTAGTCAAATGTTACATAAGAATCCTGGTCAGAGCAAGAATTTTAATATGCTCATCTCTGAAATTTAGAGGTGAAGGAAAAGAAAACTATAAACATAACTACATATAGTTGTACAGTTTTCATATGCAGAATTGTAAGGCTGTTTAAATACACCTGAAAGAAGCTAATTCATGCTTTCAAAAGCTGTACCACAGTGAAATGCAAAAGGAAATCTTAAACAAGAGGAACTCCTGAGAGGGAAGTGGGGAAATAACTGAATTGGATAAGTAAGGAACAAATGTGGAAAAGATTAACTGCCAGCACTGCATAAAATACTGGGAAGGTTCTGGAAGAAAGACTGCAAACCAGGACTTACCATTAATATTGAATCCTTCCTTTTGAGACCTTTCAGATACCTGGCTCCCAGGTTCATTGTCCTAGCTCGCTCTTCTCAATAGCTAAATATATCTGCACTACGTTTGATAATTGTGTCCAGTCCAGCCATAAGTTTACCAATGCAAGTGGCTTATTTGCTTTTTGATCAGTTCAGATTTTCCTGCACTGTAGTTTGGCAGACTTGACCTTGATGTCTACAATTATTTCACTCTCCTTTTACCTTGCCGTGCCAGACCCCATCACGTGTATCTCAGATGACTTTTTGAACTCTGAACTAACATCTCTTTTTTATCTTGTCAAAGCAACTGTGGCAAAGAGTAGCCTAAATCAGCTGACCTGCATTTCTATATGATGAGAGTTGGGTGATCCAACTTTTATCCCTCTTGTCATGGGCTTGTATGCTCTTCACAGTTTCAAGGACATTTGCATTTTTCCCAGACAGTAGAGAGCATTGCTTATTATAATTTGACTTCTTTACCTTTCATTGCCTACATTATTTTCAGAGGAAAGAATAACATCCCTGGGTAAGATCTTACTGGCTCATACCCTCAAGTCAATGGGGTTGGCTTTTTCCTTGTAAGTGGCTTTCAGTGATGCCCTGTCCATGTACCACTTCAAGGACTCATTTTGGTGCTAATGGGTTAGCAATTATCTTTTGAAGCTCAGCCATTCTTGATGCCCATCACCCACAGGAAACCAGTTTGCTAGGAGCAGGTACACCAAGGAAGCTGTGGATGAGGTGAATTCTCAGTGTTGTGTTTAAGTCTGTGTTTGATTACGATCTCAAGAAATCAATGAAAGCTGATGTCACAGTCATGCATACACTAGCCTCTAATTTTCAATAATTTAAATAGCATAAAGACAATTCTTAACACTAAAACCAGTAACCTGATTTTTAAAAAAGAAATATTTGTCATGGTGTAAGAGGACTGAATTAATGATTTAAATTGACTGCTTGCACAGATGACTTTTAGATAAAGCCTACTAAGAAGCATATTATTTCCATGCATGGCAATTTACATGTGAAATTTCCATTAGTGATAATGGCAGTGGCACATATAAATCTCCAGTTCCCTTTAACATTAATTGCAGTCATCTATGTAAGTACTTGGATTTTCAATGGCATTATACCCGTGGCTCTACGAAGTCAGAAGGCATCACAGCCTGGAGAGGATAAACGTTAAACACTGTCATTACTGGTGGCAGGTAGTAACTAAAATCTGTATCTGCACCATTGTTGAAATATAGCATCACATAAACTTGAAAAAATACTAACGAAATACGCTTGCCTAATTTACCAGACTCTTAAAATAAAACTAGCTGACAGAATTCTGAATTAAGCTGATTATAATTTTAAGCATGCTCTGCTAATACTTTGAAAGTTACTAATTTGCCATTTATTTGAATAGGTCTGTAGAATCCACTTTAGACTTTTCTAAGTCTTCAAGAGGTAGTGTTGGATTTCTTGTAGTGTGGGTTTTTGTGTGAACTTTCAGGGCAGCTGTTGAAAACTGTAAGTGAACCAACAGAGCAACTCCTGGGATTTTTCATAAGAGTTCAAATAGGCTTTGTGTTAGATGCCAAGAGGTTGAGCAGAAGCAACCTCAAGTAAATTTTAATTGAGCAAATGCACTTAAAGTGAATTTCAGGTATTTCTGTTAATGACTTCTTTGAAACTTGGAGTTCTCAAATTATCTCTTAAGACAAATCTCTAAGAGGTATTTAAAAGAAAATAAATCCAAATTGCACTTGATATCTTTACTTAAATATTTTATGAAATCTGATTTTTATTTATGATTAATTTTACATTATATTAATTTCGAATCAGAAAAAAAGCACTACCTTATAATGAGATAAACAGTAACAAGAAGTTATCTGTTTGCATTCAGTGTCCAACAACCTCATCTATCTCATCTTGCTCAAGTTTCCAGGAATGAACAGTGAAGGCAGAGTGCTTTTACAGTGCAAATAAGAATTAAACACAAATTAATTATTTGCAAAAACACAGAAACAAAAAAAATATTTTTCAGAATCTTGTGTAAACTCATAATATACTATTATATACTGACTTGTTGCTTGAGGTGTTTGCTGAGGTGTTTCTTAGAACTTGAAGGAATTTATAGCAATGTACCCATGACAGAAGCTACTCAACTGAAATGCAAAACAAGACTTGTTTCAATCTTCATAATGAAATCCTCAAACTACAAAATTGAGGATGATTGGAATTATTTTGGATGATGTATGACAATAAAAATGTCAGCTGTGCTTTGAACTAATTGAAATGAGGCCTTATATACACTTGTAATTAATTATCAATACTTCGATTCTGAAATGCATTGTTAGCAAAATGTTACCAAGATGAATTTCTTCTCATGTGAGGCTAAAGGTTTAACAGTTAGTTAATCATCCCAAATATCTAGATTTATTACCTGATGGTGCTTGTTTCTCCCTGTTGACTCTAAGAGAATCTTGAGCAAGTATCTCAGAATTTGACAGCAGTTTTTGGATGTCAATCACCAGACAAGAGAACTGCCACCCTTCTTTAGACCTAACATCCATCAGCAGAATTATTATTTTCTAAATAGTTATGCTAGTTCTCCTGGGGGAGAGAATGTCAGTTTGGGTTCTTTAGTTGTCTTCTTTAACTACATCTAAATTTAACTTCTGCTAGCAGTTCCAAGTTGGTCAGAGATAACTCGTCAGACCTCTGACAGAGCCATGCTGGCAAGTTTTAGAGCACATCTATCTTTAGATTAGCCCTTAATGTTGAGTTAAATTGCATCAGCAGTCATGGCTCCCTTGAGACTGATTCACAAAATTGGGATTACCTAAGGTACTCATGACTAAAGGTACAGCTTCTGTGTCTTTCATATTCCACTCTACAGAACTAGCTGGAGGAGAAGGGGGAAAATTTAAACTTTTCATTGTAAGTGAGAGTCCTCAGCAACCCTTTTTAAGGTATGAAAGGCATTTGTGGGAACAGTGCACCGTAACTAGGACAGTGTTAAAGCAGCGATTACAATGTGTGAGGCAGCACAGTAAGACTCAGACAGGTAATGAATCCATACCTGTATCTGTCTGTCTCACCCCATTCTGAGGGGTGGTGGGCACATACGCACAAATATGGGCCAAGACGCTCTTAAAATGCAGTTTTAGTGAAGTGAAATTTTATCAATTTTGCTGACAAAGGCACAATGAAACATTTTCTTGCAGCAGTCCAGTTAGTCTGGATGAAGGGAAGGGAGTTTCTGGACTCTTTTCACCATTAATTTCCAGGAATTATATTTTGTTTTCCCTCCTGTCTCCTGCCACAGCTACCTTTTTGTTTTAAAGCACTGGTAAGTATTAAATCTCTTCACTGCAAGCCAGACAATATCTAAATTATTTTACACATTTTTTTCATTGCAAACATATAAGTGTTTTACCACTATTTTAGAATTGCAAAGTAAAATGGAAAGTAGTACTCATCTGTCACTGTTCTGTTTAGAATGCATCTATTAGTTGTGAAGTAGAATTAATTATCTGCTCGCTATCTGTTTTTCTATCATGGCATGAAATACAGATGGAGATAAATTTATGTACTTGACACACTAAAACCACTTCAGTATCCTAACAACTGGCTGGAGGAGTAGGTAGGGATCCTTTACACTTTAAAATGTAGAATTGCATCTCCTGCTTTCATAAGTTACATCAAGTAGACATGTAGTGCAATTCACAGCAAGTGACAGAGAGGACTGGATTTTTTCAGGGGAGAAAAAGATCAAATCTGTAACTGATTAAATATTCCTCCTAATAGATAAAAAAAACCCCTGTAAGATTGAAGGTGGTTTTCTTTTTTTTTCCTTCTACACAGTAAGAGATGGTAAAATATAAAATATTCTTGACGAAAGGAAATATGGAATTCTGGTTTTGAGTCATTGCAATGATTTTACCCATTTCCCTTAGGATTTTTAAAATATAATTGAAAAAAAGTAACCATTTATATAATTTTCCACCTCCACATCTGATTGAATATTTTTACAACAGTGAGAATATGTAAATTTCTTCTTTATGGAAATATTACAATTACCTGAATCTGTTTAGCTGTTTAAACACAATAATGCAATTAAGAAAATAATTCCAGAAATTACCCTGACTAATATATAGGATGGAATCCACAAGATGATCCAATTTCCACTCCAAATATTGTATTTTTGCCTTACTGTCTCATTAGGTTTCAGATGATCTTTTTTTCTTTCCTTATTCTATAACTTAATGGTTAAATTCTTAATGAAATTATCCTTGATTTTTATAGCTGCCTTTTCTGTTAAATATCTGACCAAGAATTTTGTATATCATTAGCAGATCAACAACTCTGAGAGAAAGACTTTCCTTGGAAACATAAATATTTCTTTACAAGTGCAATGTCTTAAACAGGGCGTTTGGATTATTTGCTTTGTTTTGACCTTTTTTTTTCATATCACCTTGAAAAATAGATGCCAGTATTAGAGTTGTGCAATCTGAAATGTCTTTTGTTTGGCTTCCCACACACTGGAGAGGTCAAACATTCATTTAGGGTTTACCTTTTAAACCATAGGAATATGCAGACATGTCATACAGTTCCAGAATTCAGTTAGCAGAATTAAGGATGCCCAGTAAGCAACATGGCTAGATCTTGGCCTGGATCTTCTGCATGTTACTGTGTTTATTGTCTCTACTATAATTTCTTAGGGTTATAAAAGAAGTGCTGCAAGTGTGTCTTCCAGGAAGGTTACAGTATTGCTGTCAAGTGTCTCTAATAGATTGTTTTTATCTAGCCAATAATTTTGGAACATGCAATATAAAGTACAGTGCTGTGGCACTGTGAAGGCTGTTTGGAATTCAAGATGCTTCTCAAACGGCAACATTTATAAAGTGTGATTGCATCCAGTGATATTCACCACAAATAAGCTTGCTCAGTATTCTTCACATTATGATTTAAAGTCGCCTTCTAGCCTCTGAGGATATATATGGGATACAATTTATTCAAAATTCAGAAATATTGCAGATGAATTACAGACTCCCATAAAAATATTAACTACAACTACATATATTGCAGATATATCACATACTGGATTAAATAAATTGAGAATTTACTGCAGCTTACACAGAAAAAAAATGCAGTGTCTATTAAATAAGCCATATTCCAAATCAGATACATAACCTATCTAATCGGATACTTAATATATTGAATCAAAATCACTGCACCTGCTACATAAAATACATCACAGATTGAATGAAATGTACCATCCAAAGAGCATATCGATATTAAACTAAATCATGTTGAACAGCTACGTAATTTACTAAATTAAATAAATTGAGCCAATACAGTAGTCACTGAACCTAGCATACAGATCATAAACAAACACAAAGCTTAGAGGTTTTGAAAGAGCTTGCCATGTATTCCCAGTTAGATCTCTGTATCTCTACTTATATCTTATCCTTAAATGGACAAAGTCTTCCAGAGCCTTGGAAAATCAGATTTAGTCATTGAATAAACACTTGGCAATTTAGGTATTACACTTGAACAAGAGCTGCTATCATTCCTAGATATCCAATGCCTTCAAAAATTATATAATTAATAGTAAATCAGAGATTTATTAAATTCCAACTAAAAACATTCCCTGAGAAAATCTAAAGAGAATATCCTGTTTTGGATGCTTTTCCCCACACCTCTTCATATAAGAAAGTCATAATGAAAAGCAGCAAGATGAGTATAAGATGATAAAAAAAAATCTTATTTTAGAGACATTTTAAAATAAATAAGTGACATGCTTAAGGTCAGATGGCAAGTTGAGTGTGACGCAGACCAGAACTCTTTCTTTAAATAACTTTTCAAAGGCCAAGCATTTTCAAAAACCATTTACCTAAAGCTGAGTAGTAAAGCATTAGACTTCCTGTATTCAGTTTAATCAGAGTTCTACCAATTAGACTAGTTTAGTCCAGTAAGTTCATAATGTTTTATCTTAATTAATACAGCATATCATTTTATAAAAAGCATTGTTGAAGACAAATGTAAATGAATATAGACATTTTGTGTTACATTCAATATTCTTCAATTATAAAATAAAAATAGATATTGATTTGCTTATTGTCTTTTTTTTTTTTTAAAGGCTTGCTTCATAAAAGACAGTTGTGATTCCAAATGTTATGTCAGTACTTCTGCTACAAAATCAAGAAGGCACCACTGCCAAGTTCTAATGTATAATCATATCCATTTTAGAGAAAAGCTGAGCTTATACATAGAGTGAATTTGTAGTTTTAAAATAATTCTTTTAAAAATTCTATACAAGTACATAAAGCCAAATGAACTAATTAAGATTTATGATTACTGCACAAAAATATTTTAATTGGTAGTTGGTGTTTCATTTGATCTAATGTTTAAGATTCTCTAAAGCCTGATGTAAGCATCATGTTGACACTTAAATTCACACAGAAACTCCTACCTTTTATGAATAAAGTTGAAACTGATCTCATGGGAGACCCATCCGTTCAGTAACTAGGTTGGACTTGATGATCTCAAAGGTCTTTTCCAACCCAACCCAGTTGATTCTGTGATGAACACATTTAGCTGGGAGCTCTGGATATCTGTTTCCTCTGAGCTGCAAACCTACAAAGTTACTCTTTTTATCACACAATAAATATTTAACCTCTGTTTTCTTGAAATAGAACAATTTCAGCCAAGAGATGGAGGAAAGATTAGAACTTTTATAATTTTATCTCACGTTCCCTCCCAGTACCTCTAAGTGTTAGTATCCATGGAAAAACATAACATAGTCTCCAACTTCTCTCAGCCCTTGAGAGGGAAATGATGCTGTTGCTCATTAAACATTTTCAGTGCTTACCTAAAGAAGCAAGGCAGTGTTCTCTGAAAGCATTAGCAAATCCTGTCAATACCTGGACAGATAGCAACTCTGCAGAAACCTTTTATTTTTAATTCTCTTCACTCCCTGAACAGGGGGACCAGCTGGAGTATTTCACCCACTAAAGCGTCATCTATAACTCAAACCAGCAATCAATACCAAAAGCAGATGTTTGATGAAAACTTCTCTTGCTTTCTCAGCTTCAGTCACCTTAACCCACACTGGGAAGTTAAACTAAGAAAGAGGAACACTATTGATGTAAAGGGAAAAGCGAGGGATGAAAAAGCCATGTCAGAATTAGAAAAGGTAAACTTCTTTTTACGGAGCTCTTCAATACAGTGGATTGAACTCAACAATCCTGTAATTCTCTAAATTAGAATGCTTTCATGTAAGGCTCAGAGTTGCTGTGTTTTGAAGAAAATACATTTGCATCCTTTAGAGACATTCAACACTTCTTTAGAAAGCCATCTAGTGAAAGGTCAATGGTGCAAACACTGGCTTGCGTATAACCTTTCATTTCTAATGAAATGCTCTACAGACTCCCGAGGGGAAAACAGCTTGTAGAGCTCCTATAAATTTTATTTCAAAAATCAAGTTCCCACACAACACATTTAGAGAAGCTTTTTAACTCTGCTCCCCACCACCTTTCAGGAAAATCAGTAACCTTTAGCTCTCATCTTGTCTGTGCCTTAATAGCCAAGGAGGGATATGTTTGAGTTTAGCCCTATTTTTCAAAATTGTATTTTTGAACAATTACTTTGCTGTAGGTTGCTGCGTGGTATAAAGTCTTTTAGGATAGAAAGACTATCTGCCGCATTTGCAATTTTCCTAGAAATATATGGGCTATTTTTACATATAGCAGGAGAAAAAGTAAGGCTGATATCAAACACAATGCACAAAGCAGAACTCTGCATGTAACCCTGCTAATTTTATGGGTGTTTCTATCAGCTCAGAGGCCCCATTCATGAGGATCTCACTGAAGATGTGGTGTCATCAATAATTGCAGCTGAAATTGAGTGAAAAACTTAATTGTGTTGCTTTATTAGTAGTTTGGATTCAAAGGGGTGGTATCAGTTGCTTTTCCCAGACTCATTAGATGAAAGCGAGTAACGTGGAACAGGGCAAACATTCCAACACTGAGCAGGGGCAGCACACAGGAAGTAGTTTTGCATAAGGATCAGACTCTGCAAGTGAAATATGACTTAAAGGGGACAAAAGTTTGTCAAGAAGTCAAATTATGTTAGTTCACAAAGTGTTAAATGTCCAAGAGCTTAATTTAGCAGAAGAGTTGCTCTGATAAATCTGTTTCCTCTTCATGCCGGATTACCGAGAAAAGGATAAAAAAAAATCCATTAAAGAGAAGAATAACAGGATATTTTTGATAAAGAGTCTCTAACTTCAGCATATGATTATGCATCATGAAAAGAGGTTTGCAATGGAACCATAATGCAAAGTTCACACCCAAGTTACAAGGAATTACACATACTAAAACCTGAATTTCTTTTATGAAACTTGTAAACTGCAACCACATGAACCCCGTGATAAATCAAATGCATGAAAATACCCCTCTTAACAATAAAGAGTGTCAACCTTCTCTAAAGCTCTTAAAATATGTAGAAACTCTATAATGCATATCCTTAATATTATATGTCATTCCCTCTAATACTTATGAAGAAAAACTCCAGAATCCACTAAGAGTCATAAAAGGAAGAATTCTGGACATTAACTGTCATACCAATATTTTAAGACATATGGCATGCCTGATTTATTTTATTTTAAGGTGACCTGAAAAATACTTGTTTGAAGTCAGAAAAAAACCCCCACCAAATTCCTTAGGGATCCATTAAAACCGTAACTTACGTCATTCCAATCATATCTTCCTCTTGCACATATATCTATAAATACTTAAGAATATATAGATGCGTGTGTGTTACTTAAGGTGAGACTTGGGAAGGCTAAATCTTTTCTTTGTTAGATATAAACCAAAAGCAGAATTTGTATCAGAAAGTTGAGACTAGCTTTCAAGTTCCACAGAAACTTCATTCAAATCAAATTTTTTCAGACGTCTTACAGTGGTGGGATTTCATGCTGGCATCATCCACCCTGGCAGGGCCAGAGGACCAAATTTGTGGGCTGCAGGGTCCTAGGACACAGCACAGAGAGTAAGAGAACTAGGGCTGTAGTCTGATATTAGACAGTTTCAGACTTAAATAAAGGGTTATTTCCTCCTTTTCCTGTGAATCAGCCCTGGCTGGAGCCACCCACTTACAGCCAGGAGCTGCAACATTCCCACTAAACACAGCTCAGTGAGCTGCTCTCCAAATCACCCATTTTAGAATACTTTGTGGTGTGCTGTTTTCATACTTCCAGGCATTACTAGATAGAGTTTATCTACTTAGCTCACAAAAATAGGAGTACAGAAAGCAACAAAAAAAAATAGCCTTGAAAAAAGAACTTTACTTTTTGACTTTCCCCCTAGAAATAATTGGAGTCATCTTTAATTTTGCACAGGCTGAAGAGATAGTATACTACATAGTCAAGTGCTCTGTTACAGCGATCTGGAAGAAATGCAGACTTACATTTTACGTTTAAATTTTAAACTTTTTAAAACTACTTATATAAGACACTTGAGATTGGACATTAGAGCATCGATACCTTTTGCTGGAGAGTTTTTTGGTAGCTACATTTCCTACTTTTAGGTTGGTGACATGGATCACAGAAAATAGTCCTAAACCATATCCAAATACAATAAAAATTTATAAATATTACTCAAAAATAGACATATATTTTAACAAGCATCTAATCAAAACTAGTTATAAGGCATTTTGCAGATCCTTTGAGAAAGCTGAAGCATGGTTCATTAAAACAGGAAATAAAATCTGTGTTTAAATTTATTTGATACCAAGAGTTTGATCTAAGATGAGATCTCCTCCTTACTCCATGAAAATGTCATAAAAAATAAAGAAGTATTAAAAAAAGCTTGTCTAGAGATAAACATTTATCTATTGAAATAAATGAATCTATCTTTCAATAGATAACCACCCCATCATCTGCTTTTACTCTTTGAAACAGCGGCATCATCTGCTTTATAGAATTAGTAAAAAAAAAAAAAAAAAAAAAAAAAAAAAAAAAGGAAAGAAGAGAAAAAATTATTATAAAGTACATAATAAGGTTTGGAAATAAAAATTTATTTGTAGGCAAATAATGTGCAGGCATAAAGAAATAATTTTATTCCAGGAAAGTAAAATTTTCACATTTTGCTCCTGAACCCCTAGAAGAGCAGGTAAAATAATAAAATCAATATTTCAACCCCACTTAGATATCCGTTGAAAAAAAAAATTGTAACAAAATTGATTCTCATCATGAAAAGCAGAACAAAGCATGATTGAAATGCATTTTACATAGAATATTGGAGATTTAACATAGAATACCACAGATTTTACATAGAATATCAAACCATCTCTACATAGAGACGGCTTTAAGCAATTAGGCTCAGGTTCTAATCAACTATTCTGAATTTTCTTTGTATCTCATCGCCTTGCTATATCTCTTTTCCTTTCTTCCTCTGCTACGAACTGTTGATAATCTTACCAGTGGTCTTTAAAAATGGAAGGAATTGGTGTAAAATGGCTTGAATAAGTCCTTAGAGAAATGATACAGACTGAGAAATGGTGCTTGTGAGCAGGTGAGTCATTACCTGTGAGAAATGAAATGCCAGCAGCTGTTTGGGGAACTTTTGCAAAAACAAAGCCCCGAGATCTGGAGCTCTTCCAGGTCAGGATACAGAAGCTGGCTACTTTTCTGTTTATTTCCCACAGAGTACCAAGATTAAGGCTCATTCCTTGGAGATTTAGCATAAATATTATCAGCAGTCTTTGGTGAAGTTCTGCAGGTGCTTTGGAGGCATTTTCTGTTTTTTGGACTTAGAGAATAACATGTAAATACATTCTTGTTTCCTTGAACATCCTGTTTATACTGATAGCACTGAACAAGGTTTTATGCATCTTTCTCATTTCCTGATAAATTATGTTTATTCTGATAAGTTGGAAACTCCCAAGACTTCTTAGTGCAGCATTTTTTTTTTTCTTTTTTTTCGTTTTCCCAACTCCCACGGCATTACATTGAAAGGGTGGAGCACCTGGCTCATCACATCTGAAAAAGCACAAGTGCCATATGAAAATTGAAGCTGTGTTAAAGCAAACAAGCAATTAAACAAAGGAGCTCAGTAAAGGACAAGAGAAGCCTGCTGTAGGGATTCTGAGACACAAAAGGCATAGTTGAAAATAGTGACGGAGACAGTGAAATTCCTTTCTTACTGAACCTGCCATCAGGTAGGCTCATGTGCAAAGAATCAAACAGCTAAATAAGAGCCAAAATTGCAAACCTTGCTTTGGCGTTGACCCTGTGTGATGCTGGGTAATCTCACTGTACCTCAGCTACAAAGCCTCATGTATCCTCACATTGAAAACATTTTGAAAAATGTAGTGAAAATTAAAATAAAATTGCTGTTATTGTTAAACTTATTTCCTCTACTACGTGTTTCTAAAAGACAAAGGAATAAGAGGAGTATTTTGTTTCCCTTCTGAAAACTCAAATACGAGGTATGGGACTGGAAAGTAATAATCAGTCTCTTCTGATACTTGGAGTAGGATATGTACCAAAAAAAAACCAAACCAACCAAAAAACAAAACAAAACTTGACTGGAAAAAGAAAAAAGTGAGATGTATTTTTCTCTTCTGACATAAAAACCCCGACTGACCAACCAACCAACCAATTTGAAATTTGTCTGGGTTAATTCCTACTATTGAGAAAACCCCTTATTCTTTATTAACTGCTAGATTTCACCTATGTGCATGAAAAGGGCCCCATTATACTGTTTGCATGTTATTTTTTCATCATCCCAATTCTCAGCTGCATCATTCTCCCATTTCACAGAGTCCCACAGAGAGAAATAACTCCTTCTACATGTTTAAATAGTAAAAACCCAATATCTAAACAAAAGCTGTGACACAGAAAAGACATTGATATTCTTGGCATTTGATTTCCATTCAGATGTATCTGCCCATTAAAAGAGTTGTCAGACAACTCCCTGGTTTCAGAAATCTCTGTCTAAATCATCTCTGGCATTTTCCACTAAACTTTTCAGTAGGAGCTTGAAATACATCACCCTGTTATTTAATCCTGACTCTCCAAAGAATTTACTTATTAGCATTTGAAAGAATCTGTTACCTTTAAAGAAACCTTTATAGCCACAGTTCTGAAAATGCATAACACATCTTCCTTGGAACATTTAGTTCTGTCACAAAGATGAGTAGATATCCTGTATTTCACCAAGGAAGTTAAAGTACTTCCCTCAGTATTTCCAGACAGTGGAAGTAATAAGGATGGATAACGACAGTTGCCTTTCTTGCGGTGCTTACAGATTTTCTTCAGCTTGAACAAATTCTTTTGGTCCCCTTTTCTAGTTTCTCTGCTCTGGAACTAGAAGGGATGGGAAGAACTTCTCTCTATACAGTCCTACTCATTATAAGGGTGAATGAAGCTGAAATTGAAGTCTGAGTTTCTCAAAATGTACCTGACATAAAAGAAATATATTTTTGAATATCTGGAAATGAGAAAATCATGGGCTGGAAATTAATTTTGTGTTAAATAAGAGCTGGACTGTCCCAATAAATAGGAGTCAAATAAAGCCAGGAATAGAACACATTGCATGTTTTGTCAAAAACAGAAAACCTGCTAGGCTGTATTAAAACTGTTATTAAGACTGTCAAAAGCTGTTTGGAATAACAAAATAAGGTGTCATGACAATTCTCATTCCAGTTTCTTCAGATGCCATAAGTAATATAAAAGCAGACAGTATTTAAATGTGTGGATTCAATTTTTTAAAACACTCATATCAAAAATCTTATGATCTCTATAAATAGATATTTTTTTCATTGATATCTTCTTTTTGCCACAAAGCCTAAAGTAATGAAAAGCAATGCTTGTCTTTTCCCATTGTAATGTAACCCCCTACTTTAAACACGGACACAAGCACAGCTACTGTGTTTACTACCAACAAAACTGAAAATGGCCAAAGCATATCAGATGTTTCTATATTTATTCACAACTCAGAAATATATCTAGACTTTTATGTTTCGAAGCCACTCCAGAAGCCTGGAGCTGAAAGAAACCAAAAGTTCCCAAGTGAACACATGTCCCGGTTTGAGACAAATTCCGAGGAACATCCAAAACTGAACGTTCTCTGATAGAAGGGAGGTCACAGCCGCCCCTCCCCCACCAAGTTCGGGAAAGAAATATTCCTCGGAGGAATGTGAAAGAGAAAATAAAAACTATTTCTTTAACAAACACACAGGAAAAGGATAATAATGCTAAATGAATAAACCTCTCGCTGTGAAGAGAAACCTGGGAAGATTTTAAAGTCCTTCTGTAGGTGGGGCTGTTCTCTCTTCAGAGCTGGGGTGTGACCCCCACTCCAGGCCGGGCCGTGGGGCTCCCGGTGCTGGGGATCCGGACCAGAGCACAAACAGTCCAAGGAAAGTTCTTGCCTCAGCTAGCGAGCCAGTGAAACAGCAAAGAATTTTAACTCTCTGTCTCTATGCTGAGAAAAAACCGAAAAACTCGGGAAAAAAAGGAAGGGTGCTTTCCTCAGCTCTTGCCGCCGTAGAAACATGCAGAGAAGTGACCTTGGAGCACAGACTGCTTTGAAAAGTTCGCTCTGGCTTTTTTTTTTCTCTTTCTCTCGCACCCAGTTTTAAAGGCACAGAAAGGCACAGGATTTCTGTCTCGGCACAGAGCAAGGATAGGGGATCCAACATCATAAAGTCACCCCAAGACACCACAATACAGCAGTACTTCCTCTTCTTATACAATAACACTAGAAAGCAAACACACACAAGCAAACAAAGAAGACTCTTTCTAAGTAATTTTCTTTCAGTATTAGCATTAATAAAACCATTTTCTCTCTAGACAATGCCTTTTCCTGTTAGTTGAGCCTTTGGGTGACATTCTGACAATATTGGTGTCCAGAAAGTAGAAACTATTCCAGGCTCCGGCTCCCAGTGCAGACCCCACAGCAGAATTTCAGCTTCCTACCAGGGCAAACTGCAGATGTACCGCTCCTTTTGTTTTTTTTTTTTTTTCTTATGATCTTGCTTTTCAGATAGGAAAATCAGGCACAGAAGGAGAAATTATGTAAAACCAGTAAATAATTAACCAAAAAAACATAAGTTCATAGTGGAGCTGTGAAAAAATTTTACCAGATCTTGTCTTGCTTTAAAAATGCAGTTTTCTAAAGGTAAAAATTAAATTTTAAGTTGAAATAAAAGACTTTTTTTTTTATTTTACAATGTCATATAAAAACGAAAGCTAATTTAATGTAAAGTTGTTTCAAATAGCTCTTTTTAAATATTTGTGGGTTCTTTGAGAGAAACAAACCCAAGATCATCTCTTTTTTCCATTTACAGGATTTTATCTGTTACTTATTTTTATAAGCTGTATATAAATGACTATCTAATAAAGGATTTATGACCACTGAAAAGCAGTTACAAATGCACATGCTGAACATCAGATGACTAATTCAGGTAGTGCTTACAGGCCACCGAAGAGGGAGAACTTTCCTTCATGAGAAACAGAGCTGTTGAAAAATTGTCACAATCCCAACACTGGCAATGTTCTTGAGAAGGGTCTCTACAAATAGTAAGGAGAACTAAAGAAGAGTAAAGAAGAACTTCTAAAAATTTGAACTGGCTAAAATGTAACTGGGGCAATGGTGGGAAACCTTTGTTCTTGTGTGCAAACATCACCAAATATTTTCTATTCCCAATGTTCTCTTTAAAGCTGATCTACAGAGGTTTTTTTATGTGCTCTCAGAAAATGTGATTAAAATTAACATTAGGTAAGAGACTAAAACCTTTCTTGAAATCAGGAGGGGCAGGAGGAATTTCTGTGAGAAGAATATACTGAAGATTTTTAGTTTAGTAAATTTCACCTTAAGTGATTATCTTGTTCTCCTTAGACTGTTCCACTTCCAGAGATGCAGTGAACTACTGCCACCATACACTTAATAAATTTTCAGTATGGTGCACAGAGCCCTTAAGAAAAATGTTTTTTTCTTAGTCAATCCAAAGAGTTTGTAAAGAAGTGGATTATTAGGGGAAGACACAGTTTTCTGTGAATTGCTCAGAAGTGGACTATAAGTGGATGTCAGCTGAACTCCAAAATATTTGAATAGAAATATTTTCTCCTGTGGCTTGCTTGGTATTATTTTGTATATATATGTATATATTTATGTATTTATATATGTATACATTAATTTCTAAAACTTTTGAAGATGAGTATTTGCCAAACAGTTTAAAAAAAAAAGATTTATGTTGTGTAAAATCAGTGCTGGCATGTTTATGTGAACAATTCCCCATTACCTCTGTTTTTCTTTCCTACAGAGGGTCCTGGTTTTTTAAGTGATGAGCTTGTTTATAGCCAGGATAAATAAACAGTATAAATTTTGCATATAGTAAGTTGCATTTGCAAGTGCACAGACCAGGTTGTTGCACTTATCCCTGGTTTCTTCAGTGGTAATGACAAAATATTTCAGAGTAGCATCTTCTTATATATATCCAAGAAGGTCTGTATGGGACAAAATTTGTTTCCCCGGTGAAGCAGGATATTTACATGGCACTAGATCACTAAACATTGGCTCTCTTACTGCTTTGCTTTCTCTGTAGCCCAAAACAGTATGTGGTATTTATTGATTAACCTGGCAGAAAAGTGCACACATGCCACAGAGAATGACTTTCCCTGGTTACAAAAAAAGTTCCCATTGATAATAAATATTGCCCAAACTCTTAAAAAACGAACAACAAAAAAAGTCAAAACAAGGCCACATATTTGCTTTGTCCCATGAATGTGTAGAAATTGAATCAGGGTCATAACCTGAATTTATGAAGAAAAGTCTTCACTTGCAGAGGCTGATCCTGAATGGAAATGGTTTAATTTGAGGGATGTAGCACAGTGTTGGGTATTATTAGGATTCATTGTCTCCGTATATATCAATAACCTTGATTTGAGAAAATGTGTTGAACTATAATGAAACCTAAAATGGAAGAAGACAATTGATATGAAAGTGGGAAAACAAAACATATATATAAATAAATGTAATACACTGAAGAAAGCAGAAGCATGAACAGCTGTATCCTTTATATGAGCATTATATAACCTCATTAAATATTTTTTACATCCTTTGCTATAAACAATATTAGGAGTTTGGTGTTTCTTGTGGCAGACGTCTTTTTATTTGTACTAGAGCATGGAGGTGAAAAGTAAAATAAAACTTTCTAGACTGGCTTGTTGGATTCCAATAATATTCCCTTATTTCACTGTAATTTGATATAAATGCCAGGAGGGACAATTACACTGTTATTGCAGTCGCCATTTCATTTCTCCAGCAAAGCCTGTTATTTATTTACCACCTCCTCACTGAGTTGTTTTCAGGCCCACGTCCCTAGTTAAATATAACCCTTTCTGCTTTTGGTGACTGTTAGGACATTTCATAGCTATCAATGAGGCATCTGTAACTCCTTCAGAGTTAAAAATGAATATTTCTGACAAAAGAAGAAAACAACAAGTGGTACATATTCAGAGTACTAGTGCTTTCTGCCAGACAGTATGGGTACACCTCCAATTGCCATCTAAAGGTTGCTGGAAAATGTTAAAGAACATTTTTTCTATCAAGATTTTCTGGGCAAGAGCATTCAAAACAGAACATTGTGTGAAGAAAACTTCACTGTGTTATTTTTTGAGTAGTACAAATCGTTTACAAAATCTAAGTTTTAATTACCTTTGAGATTTACAGTACTGATTTGGCAGATCTCTCCCTGTTTTCATCACAGCAGGAGAAGGTGAAGCAGCCTAATAAAGACAGGTAAGCATAATTGTTCATTACATGTTACAACTTCTAGAGGGGATTTCACTTGCTGCTGAAGGGTTGAGACAAGCTTACACTACAAGAAAATCTTAAATTAATAAATTCTCTCATATCTTGAAGCAGCAGTATGAAATGTGAAGGCACTCTAAGGTAGTGCTCCCCTAAACCCTGACTTCCAGGGTTATCAGACCACTCTGCTGTGGCCACCAACTTTGACACTGACAGAAGAACAACAACAAAATTAAGTCTGAGCCTGACAGAGAGAACAAAGAATGTTACTGGTGTCAGCATGATGCTTCCTGACTACTGTTAAACAGCAGGAGAAGCTTGGCAGTTGCTGGGCAAGAGGTGGGATTTTTTTTCCGTAATATATTTGTTAATTAAAAAAACCAAAACAAAACAGTACTATCAGATCCGATCTGTTTATGTAGAAATAGTACAAAAATTCCAAACTCTTTCCCTATAAAGAAAATAGGAATAAAATAGATGAATAAAACAATTATGTTTAGAGACATTAATAAATGCAACCTCAAAAAGCAATCTCTTCCTGAAAGGCATCAGTCAGTTTTGTACGGAAATAATTCATTTTCTTCTGGAAGAAATAGACAATTTGACTCTTAATTAACAGCACTAACTCAAAAGAAGTATTAAGAAAAAGAACAGAGAACAAGAACTGAAATGAAATCATTATGTCTATAGAACAAGATTAGAAGCCAAAGTATTAGAAATTCGTAAGACAAATTTGCAGTGGGTGATGATCAGAGTATATTTGGGAGAAAAGGGGAGAATGGAGCAGGAGAGGGAAATGGAATATTTATGGAATGATAGAAAAATGAACTTAAATAGAACAAAATAATCAGCCCAGTCAATGATCTGCTAAATTTAACTTCAAATTGAATCCTTTTCCTTTATACTCATAGTCTTTTAGACTTTATTTATTGGTACCATAATGTATTTCAGGCTATCACCCTAAAAAGAAGGTGCAAAAAAAGAGCAAATCTAATAAGAACAAGCATGAAAGAAAGTGGTTGATATGTGTCTGGTGTGACTAACAGACTGTTAAATAAGTACTAAACAGATGACATAATAGTGGTGCATGAGTTTGACTGGCACAATCACAAGATTTTATATCAAAGTAGTTTCAGGATCCCACCCTGAGCAGATGTGTCATGGACACTGCATGAAGATTATTCTGTACTAGCCAGTGACCATTCCTAGGACACGGACTACTGCTG
Source organism: Falcunculus frontatus (assembly GCA_013398115.1). NCBI lineage: Eukaryota > Metazoa > Chordata > Aves > Passeriformes > Falcunculus > Falcunculus frontatus. The sequence continues at coordinate 352,213 of VZRV01006384.1, read as the reverse complement.
AGCACTGGAAAACATGTACCACTGGAATTTAGAGAAACTCCCTGGTGTAGAATTGGCTCCTGTCAACTAGAATTCTCCCAAAAAGTTCCTGGCCTTGTTTCATGGCCTGAGCAATACAGGCTGTACACCCACTGTCAGTCTGCACAAAGTCATTTGGGTTTGGCAGCTCAAGAGCTCCATGCCACATTGGTTTAAATACCTGGGAGGGGATCCTGGACTTGTTAGCACAAATGTAGCCTGACTCCAAAATACACAACAACAGTGTTTAAGCTGTTGTGTGTGTCTCCTTTTCCCCCATCAAGCTGTGACTCTAATACAACTTTGTACTAACAGACAATAGTAAAGGGAACAAGTTTTTTCTGAAGCACTAAGTCTCTTTTATTTCCTCTTCTTTATACTGATCAATGTTAATTCTGAAATTTTCCTGAGGTACTATTTAAAGCATTATGAAAAACAAACAAGGAAGACAAAAAAAAAAAATTCTAAAACTGCTTTTTCATACAAATCACACAGTCTTAATACTTTATTAAAACACAAAACTGGCTGTGTACAGGAGAGGAGAAAGCAGTTGAATTCTGAGTCAAGATGGCAATGGCAATGGCAATTTTAATGTATAATAAAGGTCACCACAGTGATGACCATAATGTGTGATGCTACAGTGACCATTATCAAGACATCCCACTTTTGCCTTGGGACATTATTGTAGAGTTCTCTCCCTTACACGCCAGTAAGTATTGCTGATAATTCATAGAGCTGAGAACAATTAGGCAGTATGAAAACAACAAGACATAACTGAGCTATCAGATCGATTTGATAATTCGTAAAGGACCATCAATCTGTTGTTATGCAAGTCAAAACTTTATTGAGCCATATCTCTCATTTTAAGATCCTTAGAGCAGAAATAAAATTCTGAATGGCTTTTCCAAGAATAATCTTCAGATTTTCATCAAGGGTAAAGCTTGTTTTCATTCGGAGGGGAAACACAGGATGCTTACTGGCAAATCCTGTAGATTACAGAAAGTCCACTCACACCAGCTCACACAGGTGACCAGGTCCCAGTATTTCCATCTCTTACATCTCCCTACACTAAAGCCTCAAAAGATCAAGTAAAACTATCTTTTTAACACTGTGATATATTCTGTTAATGATTTGGTAACAATGGAACCAGGGAAACATTTGCCTTGCCTTATTTATATCTGCTTGCCTATCCTATTTCTACCTCTCTTTACCTTCCTTCCACCTCTTTCCCAGACAAGAGGGTGTACTCACATTTGTGATGGTACTTACTGCTTCTCTCTGGAGACCATGAAATATTGAAAACACGAGAAAAAATTAAAACACACAAAGCAGATAAAGAAATCCTCAATCAACTCCAAAGGTAAAAATAACCAAATGCTGGTGGAAAGTTTTAAATTTAATTCTAGTAATCAATAGGTATTTCCACCAGTAAGATAATGTGGGTCAAAAGGATGTGTTCAGTTTTCCAGTGTAATAGTTAAGAGGAGAAAATAGTGCTACAAATTATAGCTATTACTTATGGAATGAAAATGAAAACTGATGAGACTGTTTTCTCATTATAAAAATGAAACTTAAGAAACTGCTTTAGGAATATATCATCCTCTTTTTTTCCCACGTGTGAGTATATATCTATGTATATATATAAAACTTCTAGAATTAAATCTCAAAGTTTCACATTTTCTTAGAAAGAATATTTAGTTATGAACTTAAATGTCTTCTGGCCCCTTTCAAAGTGAAGGATATTTAAACTGAAAATATTGCCCTCATCCTTGTTCTAAAATTACAGTTATCAGTCTGGATTTTGTTCTAAAAATGTGGGAGCACATATGATGGAGTTTATTCTTGGGAAAAAAAAAAACCCAGTTTTATTGAAACTAGAAAGAGACATTGAAACTAAAAGGTTTTATGAAATAGACTTGATTTGAAGAAAATGTAATTGCAATATTTCTGAGATCCAAAGAGGAGCATCCACCACCACAATCCAGTCAAATTTTTATAAGCAACCAACAATACCAGTACCTACAAGGACTATTGATTTTGTTTTAGCACAAGTTAGAACACGTAGTTAGGAGACATTCACATGCATGAATGTCCCTCTACCTTTTTTTCCCCCGAATCTGATTCAGGAAGAGCAAATACTTAAATCTACATGTGACTATTCAAATGATGTAGTCTGTCACAGACCAGCTGTTTTAAAGGAAGAACAAACCATGATCAGGTGTATGAAACTACATAGTTGCAATTTACAGCATTATGCCTAAAAGGATATTTCATTTGGTCAGAAAATTTCTGCCAGCTCACCACCAAGATACCTGCAGTGTTTTGTAGTAGGTAAGATATTGAAAAGGTAAAATATCATCAGGTATTACGTTATCTGATAAACATGGTCAGAAGCATACTTTTATTCCTCTTCAAGCAGCCCCCCTTCAGATAGAATCTAGTGCCCTATAATTACACACCTTTCAAGTGAGACATGGTAATGGGCTGTGTGCACTCTGCTTGTCTATCGTAATGCGTTTTTGACTGCTTCTTGAGAATAAGCCAGAATTCATGAAAATGAAGACAACATTCAGAAAAAATGCGTGGATTTCTGTCATGCATGTTTTATATTAAAGAAGTTTTTCTCTTGTGTTATTTATATTTTCCTTCATGTTTCTACTTCCTTTATCCACATGTGAATTGTATGATGCATGCAGTACTAAAAGAAGGGTGGAAGAAAGAGCAGAAAGTGATTAAAAAGTTGAAGAAAAAGAAATTACATTATCTTAAATACAGACACAAAATAACCTGAAATAATCATAACAAATATTTGCAGTTTAGATGCAAATGGCTAATGTATCTATTTTCTTACTCATGTATAAGAAAAGTTTAAACCATGTCTTAGTACTTAAAAAGCTTTTAAGAGCATCTCTCTAGTATAATTTAAATATTACAGCAAGTGCTGAAATCTCCGGATTTGGGACATTACCCGTAAATATGTGCACACACAGAGTTTTCTAGCACTGAAGTAGGATGTTCCCAGACTTGCAGCAGAGCCTCTGTTTGGTCTTCCTATGGGCAGCAGCAAGCACACAGTAATGCCTCACCCTTACTTTCATGGTTACCATGAGGTGAATAAGAGCAGTCATTTCCATTTTCAGAGAATTTTGTTGCTTTAACACACAGCTGTGTTAGCTACAGCTGTGTTCTTGAAAATATATGCTCTCTTTCTGGTAACTCCCCCAAATCACCTTATTTTAGTGAAAATGGCACATAGACATGAGATGTCTAAACTTCTGTAATATTTCTATAAGTCAGATCATACAACAAAGTATTCTTCATTTTCTGGTATTTTTCTCATTGACACTAATATAAATAATGGTAAATAACCCAGAAAATATTGTTCAAAGATTGATCATTAACAGAAACAATAACTCATTAGCCTCTTAGGAAAATAATTTCAACCATTAGCAAAAAATTCCTTACGAAATACTAGGAGTCAGCATTCTCTACAACATCTGCATTTTCACCACTTAAGACATCTTTCATTAGAGCTCAGCTCTAATTATTTTATTTCTTGCTCAACACTTGAGTAGTTAAACATCTTTTAACAAGTCAGATGAAAAGCTTTGTACATAGCATTAGATTTTCTAAAGATTTTATTTTTTAGTTGTGAAGTTAAGCCCTCAATTAAAAAATATTTGGGATGTATGGTTGTTATTATTATTTTCATAACCTGATTACACAACATGCCCAAGATTATACTTGCAAGTAAGGTATAAATTTCTGCTTTCTTTCATTTTAATATTCTGCCATTCTTATAGCTCTATTTCCAATAAAATTACCATAAGTACTTAAGCAACAACATCAATAAATACTAAAAGTAAAGAAGGGCTGCTTGTTGCATATTATTGCTTTCTCTAGTCCCAGTACTTTGGACTATGTTACTGAGTCTAGCGATAAATTTTTTATAGCTATGATTATATCTTCAGCAAAACAAAATTTATGTACTTTTTATTTGGTCTATAAAAAGACATAGAAGGAATGGATAAAAGTACTTTGTCTGGTTTAGTGCTAAGACCAGGAATTTAAGGATCATACTTCTTACCACCATGAGCCATCCTAACTGCATATACTGAGAACAGGCAAAGAAAAATCTGTTTATTTGATGAACATGAGTGGACAGTTTGTATTAGCCTGTCTATAATTGTGTAAGATAGGTGAGAAAAGAAAGATGGCAGTTTCCAAACATTCCTTTAAACAATGTCCTATTTAACTGGAAAAAGAATGGAGAAGAAAATTCTAATGAATAGAAGGATCTTGGAATTATAAGTTGATTTTTCCTGAATATATGCAGATTTCATATAGCATGTGAAACATACATACTTTTCTTTAACACATTTTTCAGCGTAAGTACAATAGAACTGTGTTGTGCCTACGTTCACTTGATCACAGAAATTTCAAAGATGTGAGACACTCCATGCCTCTATAGCCAACAGGCTTTCAGGTGTCTAATATTTATATGTAAATCAAGTTCAGGAGAGACAATGGTGTTTTATGACATTAGTCCTTTTTATTCCAATTTTATTCCAGGTACAAAAATCAAAGATATTTATTCTCTTAAATTAGTGCTGATAGAAACATTTTATTGCAGCACATTTTTAAAAGTCCGTCCTGAAATGGGTGGATACTCAGTCCTGCCATAAGACATGCTCCTGTCAGAGTAATATTTTGTTAACAATCACATATTTCAGGTTTTACAGGGAATTCAGTAAAACTGGTAATGACACTCTTTCCATCTAAGTCATCTACTCTGCCTGAAATTCCAAAAGGTCATTGTGACTATGACTTGCATGGCTATCCTTGAGCTTGCATTTCTCCATGTTCGCAATGAAACTCACTGACCCTCCCCAAGGAATGTAAAACAGTTTTACAATTGTGTCAGACTTGTAGAAAGGCACCTCAGATGACGTTGTGGACAAGTGCTGTCTGTCTTACCAGAAACCCTGGAGTCTCCTCTGTAGCACAACATTTTATGGTTCACAACCCGTACATGTTAAATTGTGATAGAAAAAAATGAGGAGAAGAGGAAGGGCAAAGGAAACTGCAGATGAAGATCAGAATATTGGCGAGTTGCACAGTGAATTAAGACCTTCTGAAGATGTAAGTAATCTGAGAGATAACAGAGATCACTCGTGCTCCCTTTGTCAGTACCTTCCTTTCCTAAGAGTGAGTCTCACCAATCTGCAGCCCCTACATAATTCCAGTATGCAACGGAGACACTTATGCACATTTTAAGTGACAGACCATGGGCATGAGATGAGCAGAAGATATTATATGCCTGGATTTTGCTTAAATTTGGGAAGAAATTCTGTCTATGAAGGAAAAAACAGCTGTTTCTCATCAGGGTGAGCTTATGTGTGGTGGTCTGGAGAGGGGAAGGACTTTGTTACTGATGGCTTATTTATGTTCATTTATTTTTAAATGGCAGCTGTCTGAAGCTGTTCGATGTTTGGAGCGTGAAATTAAGTCTCAGGAGAGATGGATTAGATGATAGAATGCCAGGGAGTCAATCAGAAGTTCACATTACAAGTGGTTTACCCCATAAGCTCTGAGAACTTATCACAAAGCTTCCCAGCATGTCATTTGCTAGTTGCGATTGTTTTTAAAATCCTGCATCATAATATATATGTAGATACATATATATAAAAAGAGAGGGAGAGAGAGATTAATATATATAGATATATAGATCAATATACACAGATATATAGATGATATAGATGACATGTTTCCTTTCATCCTACTGGTATGCATGCAGTATGAATACTCAGTTATATTTCATGTAAAGACAGTATTGTTTTCTTTTTTCCTAATGAAAATAGTTAATAAAGACAAAAATACCACATAAATGACTCAAATGCCAAATATCATCTTACACCAAGTGCATTTGCCATGAATTCTTGCCTGATATGCAATCCTTTTTCCAGCCAGTAAGTCTACTGTAGTACCCTCCACTTTTTCTATTATATTATGGTGAAATAAAATCTTAAATGATACTAGTCTTTGAGACATTTTTTGGAAGGAACAGGGAAAGAGGGACATTCTAATTAAATGTACTCATTGTCAATGGCAACTCAACATTTTCACTTCCATAACTCCACTAAAAAAGTTCAGATGAAACATGATTCTTAATAATCAGAGACACAAGAGCACTATAGAGCTGTGGTTTAATATTATTCTTTGACTTGACACTGTTGGGGAATACTTTTTCCCCTGAAATATATTTAATAAAGTATTAGCAATCAAACTGCTATAGTAAACTAATAGATATAATGAAACTCTATTAGCACCCAGAGACTCCTAAGAGTGCAAGGAGGCAATACATTAATTTAGAAACAATTCTTTCATTAATTCATTGCATTCCTCTTTCATAATTCTCACATGCCGTCATGGTACAGCACATGTGAAAGCAACAGGTGAGAAAGCAGGGGGATCATTTAAGATATTATTTTATCAGTAGAGGGAGGAGTTGTTAATCTTTAGGAAGGCATCAAAGATGTATCTTCTGATTTGTCCAATTCCCTCCCCTTTTGTATTTGAACTCATATAAGCCCACAGATGCTTTCTTTAGTGGGAAGGGTTGGGATTGGTTCTCACTGGGAAGCACTGCAAGAGAGATGATCTATCAGCAGTTTAGCAGACTGGTTCTGGGTTTTAATGGGAAATGCAGTGGTGGGATCCTCCTCTCAGCAGGGGCAATAGCCTGGAAGTCTACAAGGAAATATCATCAGTAATTGCAGACTCAACCCAGCGACTCCATCCTCACATAAAGAAGGAGAACAAGTCTGCTGGCCATGCATGAAAAACATCCACGTATGAGGAAATGATGAGGTTAAAATTTGTGCATTTTAGCATATTACTAGTTTTTGGTAATTAAAGAATATGTTTGAACAGGATTACTTTCTGACTCTTACAAAGAAGCATCCTTATTGGACCCAGCAGAGCCACCGACTCATATGTGGTGCTTAAAATGGAATTTTTATCTCGTTTGATCTGAATAGAGCTACAATCCATGAAGGAACCAGGACCCTTCAGCAAATGCGTACTCAGGAGAGAGCCCTGAAGTGACCTCTTTTGGCCAAGTGCTGATCTAAATACTCTACCTGACCCCTGAAAAACATCTCATTTTGTTCATGGTTTTCAGGGCATGCTGAGGGCCAGCTGTTCCTGCTGGGGCTGGCTGAGGAGGGAGTTTGCTCCCATTATTAATTAAACATATCTTTGTCACCAGTGCAGATCATTCTTATATGTGGGGAGAAGGGAGGAAGAGATCTCCAATCCCCCAGCTTAGTCTGACACAAAATTTGATCCCTGACTTTGTGTGTTTCATTAGCAGACCGGGAGATCGTGATTCACATAGCTATAGTCCTAAAAAGTTCTGCATTTACTATTTGATGCATTGATCCTTTCACTTAATAGCTAGCCCTTAAGCCATAATAACTTACAGATATATGCATTTATTCTACAATACTCTGAAAGGCCTTTTTAAATATTCATTCTATTCTGCTAAATAAGCAGCCCTCCTTTCCAGGAGGCCTGTGATTAACGCTCCTTTCATCCATCACCACTTTACACTGCCTTTGGGAAAGCCTGATCTGCTTGCCACTCCAAAAAATCTAACTTGAACCAGAACTTATTTTCCCTACTGCTGCTACTGCCAAGTTTCAGGACTTTAGGCAAACCACTTGACCTTGCTGCATCTCACTTTCCTCTCTCCATTAAAATGAGGATAGTGCCTAGCTTCATAAAGCATGTCAATTCTACAGATTAAAATGAAACGCTATGGATGAGCTCAGTACAATGATTCTATACACCATGGAAATTTCATCCTTTAAGACGATGCCAATGACAAAGCTGTCAAGCCAAAACTGCTCCTGGCAGCCAAAATCTTATATCAGCACTATGGCCCAATGCCATCAGCAGAGCCATAAGCAGGAGAAGGGACACATTTATTCAGCTCACTTGACAGGATCATCGGTAGCTGGACAACCAGGCTTTTTTTTTCTTTTTTCAGATGAACACAGAATATAACTCAGTCTTAATTTATACAGGTAACACAAGGAAATACAGGAGGTGTATGGAGAATTCCCTATTAAAAAGCAAGTTTGCAGCACAGCACACTGTTCAGAAATGGTTCTAATGATAGTTCTAATCTAATGCTGGTTTAAAATGGTTACCTGCCTATTTGGCTAACTATTCTGAATACTTATATTCAGAATATAAAATCTGATAACTATTTCTAAGTGGAGTAAGTTTAATTGTATGGTAAATTATTGAGTAAAAGGCTTCTTACTGTTGTTTAATAATTATGGAGAAAATACACTCAACTTTTCATATGTTATAGTCAAATTGCATAAGCAATAAGTGCACATTAGATGTTGTATTTATTACATCAAATCTGTGAACACTGTTAATACATTAACATTTAAAAAGGTAGCCCATGGCAAGCCAATTTCACAGCAATTAAAACTGAAAAACTGGTAATTGACATTTGATAAGTGTGTTAATTGATATCAAGCTTGCAATAGCTAACATGTTAAATGTCAATTAAATCCATGTGTTTTTACAATTAGAATTTATTAATAAAGAATCTAATTACAAAATGTTGGTTATGTCAGTTTATGTTAATTATGCAACAACTACATTTATAGTGGAAAAGTTTCTTCAGTCATCGACAGCACTTTAAAAATTTCCCTAATTTTTAACATTTTGCATTGCATACATTGTCATTTTTTTTCTGTTTTAGATGTAATGGGGTGGGGGGGAATAGCTTAAAAGTGTAGAACCACTCTTCCAATCTTTTCTACAGTTTTGTAAGAATACATTATTACAATATTCTATATTAAATTGGATAAGTATTTGGTAAAGCCAGGAAATTCATTTTTGTTATTGTTCAGTAAAAGACTGAAGGCATCAGCCGGAACCATGAGCCACAGTGCAGAAAGCAGTCAACTAAGAGAAATTAATGCAGGGACAGAGTATCAGGCACAAAGGACAGGGAAAGACCCAGAGAAAAGGGGAAGAAGAAGGTTAAAACAAGATGTTTAATGTCCTCAAGGCACATAGACGGAACTAAGAGAATTACAAGAAGGTGAAAGAAATTGGGGAAAGTGAAAGGCAGAAGACAAATAAAGAAACCAGATTTCTATGCTATTTCTTTTCCAAGTAAATACTTCTTTGTATTTGTGTAAAGATAAGAGAGCTCAAATCAAAGCAAAAAAGCAACATTCTTTTACTGATACCCTCAAATGCAAATATTAATGACATTTATATTGGTCCGTATTAACAGTTCAAATTCTGTAAAAATAATTTTCCTTTAATTTTCACTGTTTTTATATTTTTAGGTTCAAATATTTGGCTGCTGGTTTGGAATTCGAATAGACACTCCTTTGTGCATTTTAAGATCACCAACAACAAAGGTCCCCTTACCTAACAAAATTAAAATTAGCCTTGTTTCTTTTTTCAGAGTACTTGTTTCAATTGTCACTTCTGCTATTGCAAATTCTACAGCTTACTTTACTTTTAATTTGACACTAACAGGGAAAAATTGATTTTATTTCCACTTATTTCCCAGCTTGTCACGTGTTCATCTCCATTTGGGACAACATGTAATGCAGTCTCCATTCACTGTGAGAATGAAAATTAGGTTTACACTAAAGCAAGATTTTGTCAGGAAAGAATGTTTTGGCCTGACAATGTCTGTAATTGAATTCTTAGAGAGAGAGAAATGCTGAGCTGAATGTATTTAAAAATTAAATTCCTTTGAAGTCTGAAGTGCAACACCTTTTGGTACCTTTAAATTAAAATTGATCTAGCAAAGCAGAGTGGCAGGAGTTTTTTTTTTACTTTTTATTTTTAAGGAGATTTTTATCCCTTTGTCAACCAAATTTAAAATTCAGGAAAAAAGGTGTACTTCAAAATTCTTACAGAACTGCAGCACCATTTGTGAAAGAAAGGCAATAAGACAGGGCTTTGAGAAAAAAAAATAAAAGAAGAAAAAATTGAGAGGAAGTGGTAAAAAGCTGTTCTATAAGCATACAAAAGTAAGAGTTGGCAGTATTTGTTTAAATATCTGTTTAGTAAAACCCCATGTCTTTGGCACACCGTTCTTCTATAGCTGTGCATCTCATGTATTCTAAGCCAAAAAATTTAGTAGTGGCCGTTCCCCAACATCATGAGAGAATCACCAGGTTCTTAGTGGATAACCATTCCCACATGGCTCAGTTTGATTTAGTTCTGTTACTCTAACCGTGCCTCTAAGGTTTAGAGGTTCTCTCGAGCTTGGCTGCAAGTGGCTGTGGGGCTTTGCTCACCCCATATTTCCCTGCATGACCACAACAGACAGAGCAAGAACCTCTGCGTGTCTCGACTCTGAGAGAGGTCTGGACAAACCATCAAGGACTTGAAATTTTATGTACCATGTATATATGCATATATATATTTACAGAAGAGAATACTACTTTAGAAATCGTTATTTAAGGACGGCTAGACCTCATTGATTTATAGCCACATGAATACTGGTACCATCATACAATCTCAAACCCCTTGTGCTTCTTTCGTTCTTAATTCCTGCATAGTATACAAATCCCAGAAGCTGTGAACTCTCCGCTGGGAAGGGGATGAACAGAGGAATATTAGGATGTATAGCATACCCTATGGTCTAGGTTGGACTGCCATAATGGTCCAATGTGCTGAAAGATTAGAACCTGCTTTAAAGGCATTAAAAAAAAAAAAAAATCATTCTTCTCAAAAGGCAACAGCAAACACTGTGAAATTTGGGGTCACAGTTCATTAGGAAAAAAAATTTAAAATGCTCCTAAAACTCCCTCTGAAAAAGATTCCTTGTTGCCCAGAGGTTGTAACATTTGGCTGAGAAAAGGTATTTTATGTAATTCAGCTATTATTCTCCCAGCCTGTAGAGATACTGCACGGCCACTGTCTTGCTCTCATGTTTCATAATAGGATCCAGTGCCAGAAAGAAAGAGCCACTGAAACAGGAAAAAAAAGTGGACCTATAGCCTTGGGCTTTCTGATCTGTATGAGTAATGCAAAACCCAGTTACCAGCTTTGCAGGGTCTCAAAGTGGGCTCTTGCTCTTGAGTTTAGAACCTGATCTCATTGCAAGTGTCTCTTTCAACAGCTGCTCCTTCACAGTCATATAATCCTTGTCAAGTCTTCTGATGGGTAATGAAAACCAACATGACAGAAATAAGCATTTTCCTAATTATATGTTCATGGAATATCTCTGATCAGAACTAGACAGTTCCATCTGAAGATTAAATCCTCAGCTTTGATTCCTGTGCAGCTTTGTGGTGCTTCAATAGCCAGTTTTTTAGGGCCACTCTTGCATCAGTAAGGCTGGAGGAAACCTTCAAAGCTCCTCTGTAAAATCTTTTATATGGCATTTCAAGTATCCTCATAAATTCTGCTTCTGATATTAATACACTTGAGATACTAAGCTTCTCCACAGATCTAAAATTCCATCTTATATACTACAAGGGAAGACATAATAAATCAGACAATGGTACAGCTCTTAGCTGTGGAATTCCAGTGAAAATGCATGCAGACCTACTAGAGTGAAGTAGTTACTTAAATTTAGGAATAATTTCATGTCACTTAAAATATATGGCTTTTAAAATTTCATTTTTAATTCTGCTCACACATTAATATTATGGGTGATACCAACAAAATATTGATTTGTCAATCAGTACTCGAGAATCTCTGTCAATAAAAAGATATTTTTAGCATAGACTTAAAGATTATGTTCAGGCTTATTTATTCCTTAACCTAGATACCTCTCTGCCCACATACATGTCACCTAAATCTCAAAGACTTTCTGAATAGCTGCTGAAGGAAACAGCCTTTCATCTTTCTGTGCACAGATGCAACTTTTGTCCAAGATCTTGTCACCCATTTTCAGTTATTCCATTCCTTTTGGTAGTTTTGGTACCAGAACCCAGATGGTTGATGGTAAACCTGACATCCTAATCTCTTCTGTCCGCATGATTTACGTTTTTGCATCCTTTCCTTTCCAAGGACGGAAGGTAAATTGTCTTTCTTGCTTTCAAGATCTTTCAGCAACGTTTCTCAGTTCTGTTGAGGGTTAAGAATGAAAACAATATAGATTTTAAAATATTTTCTATTACATAAAAGAGGAGGCAGACAACAGGGATTATAAGATCCATTAATGTACTATCAATTTTAGATAGAATTCATTTCCTTCAAAATTTTATTATTTTTATCCCTAGATCTATTCTCTTTAGTGACAGAAAAGTAGAAATAGTTTTTAAATGGTTATTTTTCTGTCTCTAAGGTCTTTAGAATAATTTTCTTCTGTTTAATAAAGTTGTTCAAAATATCTGCAACATTATTAGGCCCAGCGTTTAAAGAATTCAAATGAATCTTCAAAGTGCTCAGCTTATGAGATTTGCAAAATTAACTTTGTAATTACAGTATGCAACAAAATACAGAGCTGATAGGTATTTTCCAAATGAATGGAGTTCATTTCTAGCATTAAACATTATGTATCCTGTCTCAGATAATTTTGGCTATCCTGAGGATGGGTTCTGTAATAGAGACAGATTTCCCAGCCATTACCTCTACAGAAAAATATCAGAAACTACTCGATAGACTGCATATTGTCAACCTGCTCATTTCAATATCTACCTGGTTTTGAGAAGTGAATTTTGAAGGACAGATCCTATTTACACAACTGCAAGTCTTGTTCTACTTAGAAGCCCTGCTTGAAGGCTGCCAGGGTCATCTTCTCATCCCTTCAGTTTTGACTGAAAGGAAAAAAAAGAATCTTTGAAAACAACTTTCTGCTTTATAATTAGGGAACTTGGTTTTGTAACACATCAGGGACAATGTGTAATGGCTTTTTGATGTAGAAACCCCCTCTTCTTTTATCTCAACACATATTAATTTTATGTAGAGATTGAGGGCTGGAGGTGTTTGGCTTTTTCTTTACATGTATGACATTCTGACTCTTTGTAAATCAAGAAAGTAAAATTTAATCCCTTATTAGCTGCTGATGAGAGCAAGGATATTTTTTTTATTCACATTGATTTATACTTTATTTTTTTCTTCTTATTCCTCCTGTCTCCTTCAGACAGCCTTTAAAACACAGTGCTGTCATATTTCACAATCAAAACATGAAACTATCCTACATGTCTAAGAGTCCGGTTCTTTCACCGAGTAGTAAGTTACTCAATTCCTGAATCTAAAAAGTACAAGTAGTCAAGTCAATAATAACACAGAAGTAAATTTTATAGAGTACCACAATTTCTGATAATATTTACTGGGTAGATATCCTTTTTACTCATCATTCACACCTGTCAAATGCTATATTGCCCTGCATCCACAATACACTTGCAAAATCATGTCATCTCCTATTTAAAATTTCATTTTTACCCATAAAATTATGCTGGACGCAGACAGATTTGCATGAGTCGATAAAAGCATAAATTTGAGGAAGAGTTTTTAAAACACACACATATCATTTAATATCCAGGCTCTTTATCAGTAATGTTGGAGATGGTGACATGAGAAACCAGAGTCAGACTGCATTTTGGGGCAGTATGTGGTCATATGTTGGAGAGGCCAGCATCTGGATTTGCACCTTAAGTGAATTATATCAAGGAATTAAGGTGACAGGATAGTAACTGAAACCATACAAAGCTGTACAAAACATAGTCAATATATAGACCTTCATCCTCGTTTAAGTAATTTACTTGTATAAAAGTGGGAGAAATCAATATTATTAGGAGTCTTATTTTTCATGTTTCATTCTTACACTTTTGAAAGATATTAGAGGTTTGGGGAAAGGAGAAGAATTTAATACAGATCCTGGAAACCTTTTGATTGCAATTATCTCCATTGACAATCCACTGATTGCAATTATTAACTGCATTGACAGCCACTGCATGGTTCAACATGCACCTTTAGCAGCTCACCATGTAAGTGTATCTGCTTAGTAAGCTTCAGACAGAAAAGACACAAAGGACCTCCAGATCTAAATGTTCACACCAGTGTATCTTGACACTCCGGTCAGGCTTTAGCTGGTGGGCACAAAACCTGACATTCTTATGACTAATTTGCCAGCATCTTCACAGAATCACAGAATGGTGTGGGTTGTAAGGGACCTTAAAGACCATATTGTTCCAACCCCCTGCCATGGGCAGGGACACCTTCCACTAGACCAGGTTGCTCAAAGCTCCATCCAACCTGGCCTTGAACACTTCCAGGGACGGAGTATCCATGACTTCTGTGGGCAAACCTGTTCTAGTGCCTCACCATCCTCACAGGAAAGAATTTTTTCCTAACATTTAATCTAAATCTAGGCTCTTTCAGTCTGAAGCTGTTCCCTCTTGCTCTGTCACTACATGCTCTTGCAAATAGTCCCTCTCCATCTTTCTTGTAGCTTCCCTCAGGGTTCTGGAAGGCCACAAATAGGTCACTCTTTTCCAGGCTGAACAATTCTCTCAGCCTTTCCTCATAGCAGAAGTGCTCTATACCTCTAATCATCTCTGTGACCTCCTCTGGACTTGTTCCAACAGATCCATATCCTTCCTGTGCTGGGACCCCAGAGCTGGAGGCAGCACTGCAGGTGGGGTCTCACCAGAGCAGAGGGACAGAATCCCCTCCCTCCTCCGCTGCCCACAGTGTTTTGGCTGAGCCCAGGACATGTTTGGCTTTCTGGGCTGTGAGTGCCCATGACCAGGGCATGTCCAGCTTCTCCTCCACCAGCACCTCCAAGTCCTCTGCAGGACTGCTTTTCATCTGTTCGTCCTCTAGCCTGGATTGAAACCAGGGGTTGCCCTGACCCCGATGCAGCACCAGCACTTGGTCTTGTTAAACCTCATGAGATTTCCATGGGCCACCTCCTGAGCTTGTCTGGGTCCCTCTGGATGACATCCCATCCTTCAGGTATGGAAGGAAACTTTTTAACCTTCATACTCAGCAATGAAAATACATACTATATTCCGATTCCACTAAAAGTCTTTCTTGAAACATCCTTCTCCTTGATTCTAAGATATGCTCCTGAATCCACATGAAATAATTAACTGAATATACTTGCAGAAAACTTATCATAATTATTGCCATTTTTATTATATTGTCTAAGTCAACTATTGGGGCAAACAAAAAAAAACAAACAAAAAAGCCAACCAACCAACCAACCAAAAAAACAAACAAAAAAAGGGCATTGCAATGGACTTGTTTAATTAAAGATTTGTTTATTTTTATTTCATAGCAGTGGTATCTTGAGAAGGGTTGGAAAGGGAGAAATTCAGTAACCAACTATGCCATACCTAGTAGGTATAATCTCTACTGCAGCTTGTTTTTCCTTTCTGCTTGCAAATTAGCCCCCTCCCAGAAGGGAAATTAATTCTAATTTAACAGCACTAAAAGCCTCTTGATGTTCCTATCTGGACACCCTCCAGTCTTTGAGGGAATTATGTCATGTGTATGGCTGTTTTCCAGCTTCTTCCTGCTTTCTAAAACTATGATGTCCTAAAGAGAAAATCTATTTCTTGCAAGCTTTTGGAAACAGAGCAGATAATTAACTATCGCTTTCCTTTCATGCTAATTTTGGAATATTGCTACTCTGTATTTGAGTCCACATTTAAATTTGGGATATTTAAACAAAAGCAAATACAAACAATCTTGAAAAAATATGATTAATTTTTGTGTGACATATAGGAAAATGAAGAAACAATGCTCTCAGTGCTTTATCCACTTAGAAAATAAAATATAATTTGGGCACTGCCTCAGTTATTCTCGTGTTATTTTCAATTCTTGCATTATGAAAAAAGGAGAAACAGGATCTGTAAATAGCTCAATGTTTTTTTCCAGTAGATTGAATCATATTTAAAAAAAAAGGAAAATCAATAAAAACTTTTACTCAGATTTCAATGGAAGCCTTTCATGGTCTCTTCAAGGTCATCAAGCCTTTTCCATTTTCAACTCATAGGTCGAAATAGGCACCCTTTATTCAGTCAAGTACCTGTAAACTTGAGAGCACATAAATCTGCGCCTGAATTTTAACCTTGAGACTACATCTGCTGGTTTGATGGGTTTTAATCAACAAAACAGTTGATGTGCTCTCTATTTTATTTTCTGAGGCCTGGAACTACAAATATTAAAATATTTATGTACGAAATTTTATATTTTCTCCATGAACTATCACACTTTTTTGACTTTAGTTTTTCTTGAAGAATTACCATACATATGTTCATATAGAGCATACCACTGTAGAAAGGTTTGGGGCCTTCTTTTCTTTTCTTAATGTTATTGTTGTTTAGAAGAGGTCTCTTAAGGACCTAAAAAATATCACAGAATAACAGAACGGTTTTGGATCGAAAGGCACCTTAAAGATCATCTAGTTTGAAACCCTCTGCCATAGTCAGGGACACCCTCTACGAGACCAGGTTGCTCAAAGCTGCATCCAACCTGGCCTTGAACACTTCCAGGGATGGAGCATCCACAACTTCTCTGGGCAAACCTGTTCTAGTGCCTCACCACTTTCAACAGCAAAGAATTTCTTCCTAGTATGTTATCTAAACCTGCCCTCTTTCAGTTCAAAGCCATTCCCCCTTGTCCTGTGTCTACATGCCCTTGTGAAAATTCCCTCTTCCTTGTAGCTTTCTTCAGGTACTGGAAGGCCACAAACATCACCCCAAAGCCTTCTCTTTTCCAGGCTGAACAAACCCAGTTCTCTCAGCCTTTTCTCATGCAAGAGGTGCTCCATCTCTCTGACCATTTTGGAGATCCGAAGACACAAATTTATAGCCTACCACAGAGGTCTGACAACCGAAGTCGTCATTGGACGGTGATGTGGGATTCAGTATGGTCACTGATGTGAGAAAAAATAAATATCCTCCATTTACTTCTACAATGGATTAGAAATAGGTTATGAGAAGTATTTAATGATGTGGATGCCTGTGAATTCGGTAATCCCAGAGCCCTTTCTGATTTCCGTGTTTCTAAGGAGGAAATATATTATGTTGTAAAGCCAACCATTCTGCCTCCTAGTGCTGCTCTTCAATGGGTTTGAATTAAAAAAAAAAAAAAAAAAAAAAAAAAAAAGGAGCCTTCATTTGTTTTGCACTGGATTTGTTGAGGCACAGGAAGATGCTGGAGTTAAGTCACTAATGACCTCGTTTGTGCTATCCCACTTTGGAAGGTAAATGGCTATTTTTGAGGCATTCAGTTTTGAAGAAATGACTTCTTTCTAAGGCAGTCTTTTCCAAAATCTGAATTATAACCTAGTCTTCTGGTTTGGAGACATTTCAGATCTAACTGTATCACTTGTAGCTATTTCACCATCTAGAGATGTGATAGTGATATAAAATAAACCCATGGGTTTGTTTTTTAAATATTTTTCTTTGGTTTTTTTTCAGAAGCAAGAATGAAAAACCAGTCTGAGTCACTGGTCACTGGGGCTGGTAAAAGCCTATCAGAGCTTAAAAGGTAATGCTGTGAGATATTGAGAGGAGGAACTATCCATCTTTAGATTAAAGTTCTCTTCAGTCTAGATCTGGTACTTCCTAAAGTTAAAAGCTATTTTAATGTAAATTCTCAGACTTATAGTTTCCTTGAGAAAGCCAGCAGGAACATGGAGCTGTGGATGAAGTGAATTTTTTAGTCTCTGATGCATCAGCTTCTACAACTGTAGAGTTGTTTCTCCCCACCATCCAGGAAATGGACTCTCAACTGCTACATTTTCTAACAGATTTTCCATACATAACCACATTGAATTCCAATTTATTTCTGAGTATTTTCTCTCTTTTTACTCTTACCCCTCTCTTCTAGTTTTTTTTTCCCCAAGTGCTTCTTTACTGATTTACTATTAAAGTGTTCATTAACATATCTGGATATGTAGTACCCCTTGAATTATTTCTACACTACATTTCAATCATAACAAAGTAAGGCAAGGAGGACCTCAAAATCCAGATAAGTGGCATCTCAACAGCATAAAAAATAACTAGCCTCTGATGGCTGTCAGTGATATAAAGTACTTCTTATCATAAACTAAGGAACTGAAATCTCCTCAAAAAACATTAATGCATGTTTGTGAGGCAAATGGGAACTTATTAACTACAATTTAGCTTCTTTTCACAAGTTAGGGACTAGAATATTTCTTCTCTTATTTATTTCCCTTTTTTTTCATTTTGACAGAACCTTTCCACTTTCAACATTTTTTTAAACCTACTTACAAAGCCATTTATATTTTCACGCCTTCAGTAGATTCTGTCAAAATTCCTGCGTACCTAAAAACAAATGTAGTACATGTAACAGCTACGCATTTCATTGTTCCATTTTTTAAATGTGGAAGTCATTTAGGACCTTTCTTAGATAACTGCATTTTAAGATTGATTTAATAGTTTTCTGGGCACTAGTTTGAAAATACATTATTTTGAGGATTGCTTCCTTGGGGTATTTTTTTGTACGTATACCACATATGTGCAGCAGAGCCAATGGTAATGCCAGGCTGACTTTTTTTTTTAATAAGGTAAAAAATAAGGAGAAAAAATCAAAGTATTGCATTTAGTATAGTTATGCAAGATCGCACAGTTGGTTTACAGTAATTAAAAAAAAGGCAAAAAGCTAAAGCTTCACATCAAACACACAAACATAATGCATCAAATAATTGAAGGTCCTCTTACTCCAGTCATTTGGTCTCAAACTTCCTCTTTACCATGAGTGAGATCAGTCTCCTGTTGAGCAACTCACTCTCTTTTGCAGAAACTCAGTTTATCCTTGGTTCAGGCAATGACTTCCAGGAGGACTGTGAATTATTCCCCATGGTTATTCCTGTCCTCCCACTGCAACGACCAGATGACTTCAAATCACTTAGAAAAATTCCTCACAACTTACAAATTGCACTGCATCTGACAAGATATAGGGCTCTAAGAGACCAAACACGTTTCTACAACCAGTGTGGGGAGCAAGTATTACACATGGTAGCCTTTGGAACCTTAAAGCAAGTTTTTCATCTTTTCTGTAAATCTTCTTCATCCTTCTAACATGTGTTATATCCCACCATTCCACAGTGTGTTCCAAGCTCTTCACAGAGTTTTTGCCTCTTGTGATACAAAAGAATGGCTCATCATCTTCTCCAGGGGGTAACCAATCATGAAAGACCTTCTGGATAAAGAACATAGTTTCTGGATGTTTTCTGTCTAAGACTGCACAAACTTCTGATGGAAGAGGTGCCAGAGATGGAGCTGCTTGGACAGAGGGAGAGCAGATGGTAACTGACCTCACAGTCCTCCTATGCCAGAGCAGCATCTATTTGTGGGTGAGAGTTTGCTGATGGAAAATCCATAGCAGGACAAACTTATCCTGCTGTGACTCTGAAAGATACTCAAAGAAATGCTGCAAAGTCCTGCAGCTGTAAAGCTTTCCTGTTCAGTAAATGGTAGCTAAGATGACTGTCCTGACTACAGCCACATTCATCTAGAGATTTATAAGCACAAGGATAACAAGAAAATAAAATACAAATTTAAAAAGACACATGAAAATCACAGGTGCCAAAACAAATGCAGAAAAAAGGCACACATGCCAAGAATACAGTTCTAGCTTGATTGTGGTATGGTGACAACCACTATTACAATCTCTTAATCTTGAGTCCGTGTATGTATATGCACGGGGACGTATGAAATACCAGAAAACATTTTTAAGATAAAGCACAGTTGCAAGTGGTAGCAGGTTTAGCATGACAAAGAACAGGGCATGGCAACTACAAACACCTGAGAGTGTGGTCTCTACTTTGGGAAAACTGGCACAGAAACGAGACTTTTAATGGACTGTCAGTAGAAAGTAATGACCGTAACAGGACAATAATTAAAGGGTTACTTTAATTTGCTCCCAAAAATTAGACCTTCCATAGTATTCTCAATTGTTCTCAAACACAGTGATGTTTAAACAGGAAGCATGTATGCATTCAAATGTGCCTTTCTTTCTAAAGAAAGCAAGAAAGGTTTTTAAAGCCTTGTGGTATTTTTGTATATTTCAAGTTATTCATGTTAAAAATCATCAAAAGTAAAAATATCACATTAGCTCTTGAAAAAAAAAAAAAAACCCACAACAAAAATCAAAGAAGAATGTGAATAAAAAAAACAACAGTAAGAAATTTATTTCAGTCGTATGAAGTCCTACTTTAAATTCCAGTAGAGAAATACAGACTTGTAATGAAACTAATGTAATTAAAAACCTCTTAATACACCAGAGGTGACCCATAGAGATAACCTTGTATCTGCAACCTCTGTGTGAACCTGTGTGAATATGCTTCCCTCCTTTATACATGTGACTGGACAAATTTCTCCTCCGGTTTTATTAGCTATTTCAAGACTTTCATCTTATTAAAGAGCATGTTAGCTGCCTTTGCTTTTTGAACATATAGAAAATTGAGCCTGTTGGTAGAAGAATTGTATTCTCAGTGATGCAAATTAATGTTTTCCAGATGGACAACTGAAAGGAGTCACTCTTTAAACTCACTGTTAAAAAAAAAAAAAAGAAAAAAGAAAAGTGCAGTGCTGGTGTTTAGAACTTTGCATTTATTTGTAACATCAGAAACCTACAATTCTGACTGCCAAAAAATGAGCTTCAGAGTTCAGAAGCTGACTCTAGGGCAATCTACAGGATAAGTCAGGCATAATTCCATATGGGGCACATGCCAAATCACACATATTGCATGAACACTAATTGATCGTTACAGAAACCCCTAACTGCCGGTGGAAAGAAGCAATGTGACAAATCCAGACACCATTGCAGCTCCAAAGAATTCTCTGGAGCAATGACAGTTTTACCAGATGCCTATCTGTCCTCATATTTTACAACTTGGCACAAGAAGAAATGCTTTTTCTCATCAATTTTCAGGAGAAAAAACCCCAACCCACCAAATAAAGCCAAAGTAAAAATTCCAATTCAATGGAATAGTTTCAGCGAAAAATTTCTTCAACAAAGACAATGCAGCAAAATCTGCACATTCATTATTTTTTCCTAGGAACTCAATTTTCACCAGTATTAAAACTACTTTTAGGTAAATTTTCAGGCCAAATACTTCTCTCTAGGTTTTTTCAGCTCCAAAGGTTCATTTACTTTAATAATCTCCTCCCATGTCCTGTGGAATACATGCTAGATGACTCAGTTTACATTATATAATTTAACTGTACTCTTGAAACATTTCTAAAAAATTCTGGACACAAATAAAGTAGTCAGTATCTGTTAATGTCATATTAAGGGATACCAGCTGCAGCCTATTCTAAATGTGAGGACTCCAAAATAGAAATGTAGAACTTTTCACAAGATGATTTCTTGATACTTTCATATTGCAACACTATTTGTATAGTAGTCCAAATTTTTATCAAGATATATAGAAAAAAGAATCATGTCTCACAAGGCATGTATTATTTGACCACTATTACTGCTGTTTGGGACTTCAAAGATATTTAACCTTCAACCCCAGCAATGACACCTTTCATGAGACATCTGTGTAACAGCTGTGTTAAATCACAGCTGTATCTGGAAAGTCACAGCTATAAACCATTTGAAAAAAGAGCTTCTCTATAAATTGCATATTTGAAATATGACAAGGTTACTGTCTTGATGCCAAGAAGGAATCTCAAAGTCTTTGTATGTGAAAATAAGTATTTAAAACTTTAGAGAGAGATAGAAATATGGTGCTTTTTCTTCCACTGTATAGCTTCAAAGTAAACCTTTGCAGTCTGATAGTCCAAGGGTGTTATTTAAGCAATTTCTCTCCTTTGAACAAAGAGGAGTGTTTTAAGTCAACCCCTGTTTTTGCTACAAGAATATGATGTTTCATTTTAACTTAATAAAAGAGAATTTTCTCATGGGGTACAGAATTAATACACATGCTACCTAAGGTACCATTTAAAGACAGAATTTAGTGAGAGATGTTTCAGGGAGTTATTAATAAGTCTAATAACAATAGAAAGTACAGTACTGTAACTACTATAGTGACATTACCAATTTGTTTAACAGGAACATCAACAATTTTTTGCCCTTGTATCATTGTGTTATAGCCTACTTTCTATTCATTTATCTTGTTTTCCACATAAAAAGTTGTTCTAGTTCTTTTTTGGTCTTCTTCCCGGTTCCAACATCCTGTCATGATCACTGCTTGGGCCATTGACAGTAGCAATATTTCATATGAAAATGAAGCGTTGTTGCCTCCTTGTTCCAAGGCAGTTGCTTTTCCTTCACACTGATTTCAATTAATTTGGAAGAAAACGGGCTCATATGTTATTGGGAAACTCAGATTTTCCTGTTCATTTCAAGCTGACTTGTGAATTCTACCTCTTAGGGGCTTTGTTAATTCTTTAGTTGTCACTGAACATCTCAACTTTTTTTCTTAATATCACACTCAGAGTGAAAGGAGGGGAAACCAGCAGCTGGGGAAACCAGAAATATAACAGGGAAAGAAAGTGATTAGAGTTGTGCTATTCTGAACACCAGCATACCAATTTTATTCGTGTATGTGATGGGAACAGAGCTGCTTACAAAATTTTTACTGTTTTTAAGGATTTTTTTGAGACAGGGAAACAGTTAAACCCACATATTTTTAATGCCTTTCATCAAATCTTTGAAATTTGAAGAACGCCTTGCACACACGCTCAGATTTTCCGAAGTTTTACTCTCTTATCAGTACAACTATAGGCTAGCCTTGCCCAGATTACTTGCTTAGATCACATTTTCCCCATTAACATCTGCAGTTTTACTGGTGTCAGCTGAACTCTACCGCTCTTAGAAAGTAGGAGGTTAAGGAATTCTGACAGTAAGAACTCAGTGAGAAAGGGTCATCTGTCCCCCATTAAGACATGCACCTCTTGCTGTGCAGCAGTCGTGCTGGGAAACACATTCTCCCAGTCCTTCCAGTGTTCTGTGGCTGCAAACACTGCTAACTTCTTCCCTAGATGTTCACACAGTAACCAGGGAGAATCTTCTTTCTCTTGCAAAATGCAATCTTTCAAAATCTTGCTAATTTCTTTCTTTTCATTCTCTTTAAAAGTCATTTTTGCTCTGTCTTTTCTCTGTTTTGCAACGAGAAATCAGAGGACAGGAGACAGCGTCTTTATTTATCTTGAAGAGCAGCTCTATCCTTTTCTCAGCCCCAAAGGCAGACTTCCAAGGCCACCCTACTGGAAGGGTGGCCTGTGTTTGGCATTTCCCCATGGTTTTTTTCTGTACCCTTTCTGTTTGAGAGATTCTTTATGAGAGAATCAGTAGTAACTAGATAAACATATAAACAAACAAGTCAGGTAAATATAGGCAAGCACACAGATTTTCCCCAGACACGGTGCTTCTTGGAGCTGCTCACTTTCCCCATTGATGTCTGTGCTTCCAATAACTTTAAGACTTTACCTAGCCCCAAGCTTTAATGAATCCTCAGAAAAGCAAGAAAACTCATTCTGTGTTTCTTTAATTTTTACCCATTTCCTTCTGTTTCCCTTTCCATAGAACCCTGTGCAGAATGCTTGAGAAGAAATGCTAAACCCAACATCCCCACCACCCTTATTTTCACCTGGTATTTGGAGGGACCAGTGTCCTCACTACACCCTGGTTGGGGCTGGCAGAGCTGACACAAGATTTTGAGTGCCCAGCCCCATTGTCTGCTCTCCCTGCTGAGACCCACCACACAAATGCTGGCCCCAGTTCAGCCCCTACAACCATCCATCTGCCCTTTTTAATAAGTGTCTTCTTTCCTGTGTGATATGAGGCACCATCCTTCAGTGTGAATTTATTCTGTAATGCTTTTCCAGTGATTCAGAAGACTAACCCACACTATCACACCACTGCAGCAGAGGCTGGTTTTCCTCCCACTGAAGTCAATAGCAAAATTCTTGTAATAAAAAGAGAAACTGAATACAGATGATCATTAACCATATCCTTTCAACATTCTTCTCTGCCTAATGGAGTATATTAAAGCTTCTCTGCATAACTTCTGAATAGTACTGCATGCAATTTCATTATTAAAGTTTCACTTAATTTAATATTGCTTTGAGGTTTCTGGTTAAAAATAAAATATGATTAATGCTTACAAAAGAGGATGTGAAATCGGAGTGTTAAGAACTCTGATAATGGCTACAGTTTCTGAGTAAATTGCTTTGGTAATTTTCATAGTTAAACACATCAGTGTTACCCTTGCTTATTGCAGTTCTCCACCCTAACAGTCACTTGCTTTTCCTGATGATTCTTTTTAAAATTAATTAGTTAGTGTGGCATTTAGCTGCTAACTATAACACACAAAAACCAGTCATTTTCCCTGAAGGTCATTGGTGTCTGTATACAACTGAAAGAACATGAACACCCAGTCGTACGCATTTATCCTTCCTGCGTCATGAATGAATTTCTGTTTTAGAGCAAGGAGGATTACCAGAATTACCAAATCTCCCTCTGACTCTCCACTAAACCTGAGTTTTCAAGAGAAGAAAGCTCATACAGACTAGAAGGATGAGGGACAGCGATGATGTGCTCCAGGTCCAGTCTGAACAAGTTATCAGGATGCCAAATATTTAACAACACTCTTAGAATATTGATTCCCAAAAATGGTTCTAAAATTCTATTTGTGCTTTGGATAAAAATCCATAAAATAGGATAACAAGTAGTGTTTTTTGGTAAAAATCTAGCACTGCTTTGGACTAAACGGATAGGAGCAGAATAAAACGTAGGACTTTGTTTCAAAAAACTGAGTTTCATAAATTCTTGATCTTGACCCATGCAGGTTCATATGCTGGCTTCCCAGTCAATCAGTGAAAGCCTATTAAGATAATCAAGGATTCATTAGAGAAAGAAATTGGATCAAATGGAGTAAAGAAAGCCAGATGCTGGTGCCTTCCTATGTCCTTCACACCCTACTTTTTCATTCTATGGATTTAGCTGGAACTTTTCTCACACAAGATGGACATGCTGTCAAAGTCTATCTACCTATTATCATGTGGTAAAATATAATATAGCAATTAAGCACAGAAGACATATTATGATAAAAATGAAAAAAAATAACCTGTTAATCCAACAGAAGTGCCTTGGCTACATCCCAAGCTACCCAGTCCATCTTCTTTATTAATTATTATTAATTATTATTGTTATTATGGGAGATCCATAATACCCTACCCAGTGGTAATATTTATGTAGGACTTGAATATAATGAAGTGATATGGAATTCACAAAGAAGGGTCACCCTTCAATTTGGGATGCAGATAATCACATTTTCCAGTGGGTTTTGTTAATTCACATTTGGCCAAGACATTAAAAGCAATTATGACATTAAGCTCTTACAGGTTTAAAGAGGGTCTTTTTAGATAAATATATGTTCATGATAATAGATGCTTTTTAAAAATTGAAATTTATTTCACAGATGATCTCCAACAAAACTACTGAATCCCAGTTTCTGGGGAAATTTGAATCTGCCTGCTAATCTAAACTTCACAGATAAATTTTAACTAAGGCTTATTAAATAGAGAGAACCTAATAAATGTGGTCCTCTTCCTAAGAATTATGCGATACTAGCCCCTGACCCAGAAAATACTCACCTTTGGGCATAATAAGTAGTTCTATTGAAATCAATAGAAATTCCCATAAAAGTAAAATATTAACTTAATGTGTTTAGAATCAGTGAATAAGTTGGACCATACTTTTTATTTGAAACTTATCTTGAAAATTAACAGCCATAATGATCTAGAGAAGGAGATAAATTACAAAAGAAAGGAGTCAGCAAATAACTGGTATTTCTTGCTGTGGCTGCAGTTTAACCAATCAGATCTAAATCAGTTAATGCCCTTTATGAACAGTGAAATCCAAAGTAATATCTTAGTCATAGCTAGTGGAGGCAGGGATGCCCTTATTGTGCTTTGCTGCACCTATGTACCCTTCACTTATAGTCCCATATAACTTGACATCAAGAATTCTCTTTATGAGTAAAAATTTAAATATTATTACTGATTAAAGAAGTATCAATAAGATTCTCAAATAATAGTGATGACATACCCAAAGCAAAATATATATATAAAATTATATTTTATATATATTTTATATATATATAAAATATATAACTATATATTATATAT